>OX393559.1:52527373-52597373 GCA_947650365.1 Chamaelirium japonicum
TTATAAATTTTTTGGTGAGAGGATTATGGAATGGGGTAAATCAGTAAATGACATTAAATTATTATAAATGGCTTATTCTCCTCATTATGCATGTAAATATCGAGTACCCGCAGGGATATCTGTGTTCACACATGGATGAGAGATTTTTCTGTCATTAATAGGGCTCCACGTGTCACACCACGGGAGAGAGAGCTCCGTTTTAGTATATAACTAGTAAGAAACCTGGGCAATGCCCGAATGTGCTTGATGCACGCCATTTGGCAAAGACGACATCGTAACTGTTCGAAGAAGTATGAAATTTGAAGTGAGTGTGATTCACTTCTTAGAGAGAGAGAGAGAGAGAGAGAGAGAGAGAGAGAGAGAGAGAGAGAGAGAGAGAGATTAGCATCAAATGACATTAAATGTCATTGAATGAAACTTTATCATCTTTATGATAGAATTTAAATGGATTTAAGAGAGAGCCGTATTCACACACGGAAGAAGAATTTTAGCTCTTTAAATGACATCCACGTGTCACAACACGGGAGAGATGCTTCCATTTTAGTATAAATACTAGTAAGAAACCCGGGCAATGCCTGAATGTTCTTGATGCACGCCATTTGGTAAAGACGATATCGCAACTGTTCGAAGAAGTGTGAAATCAACTGTTAGAAGAAGTGTGAAATCTGAAGTGTGTGTGATTCACTTGTTAGAGAGAGAGAGAGATTAACGTCAAATGACCATTAAATACCATTGAATGAAAATTTATCATATTTATGATAGGTTTTTAAATGGATTTAAAAAAGAGCCGCGTTCACACACGGAAGAAGAATTCTAGCTCTTTAAAAGATATCCACGTGTTACAACGCGGGAGAGAGGCTTCCATTTTAGTATATAGTATAAATATAGATATAGATTATTAGATTGTAGTAACTACGGGAATTGAATTTGGTCCATAGGACCTAAATCAACTAATGCAGTTGGAGAGCGAAGTAGCATGTTTACCCCAACAACACCTATATGGGGAACTAGGTCTCCTCTAAAAGTGAAGTTTTTTATGTGCCTTGCTACACAAAACAAAATTCCCACACCATGTTGTCCCTACTCAAGGAATGCATGTCTGGATCTATTTCAAGAACAAACTGAGTCTGTCGGGTCATCCCTCTTCACTTATATAGGAGTTTTGGGGGATATTTGGCTGGAGATAAATAAGAGAATCTTTCATTAAAAATCCTCTCAGCATGACGCCATTATCGCGAGGACCATTGGGCTGATGAAGTCTTGGGCTACTTCCTTTTCTAGTTTTACGCTTACCATTGTCGATCAATTGTAATTCTTTGTAAGACTTAGGTCTTATATAAATTTATTATTCTATCAATGAACTGGTAGGAGTCTATGCCAAACCCCCCTTCCACACTAGAGGGATTTCTCAAAAAAAAAAAAAAAACTAATGCAGCTGGATTTGGACCGTCTGACCTAGAGAACATGACTCACCTACTTGGTTCAGGTTCGCACTTGGTCGGGATTTTCAAAGGGAAGGCTTCCAGTGCAGAGGAACTCCGGAGATCAGTGGTTTCGAACTTCACGTTCTGGATCATTCCGTGTGTTAATTCTTTCACAAACGAGACAAAGGATCTTTGTAACCGCATTGGAACATAAATTTCATTTATATAATATAACTGGTTGGGGGCCGCGTAACCCTCCCTCCTCTTGGAGGGGTCCTAAAAAAAAAAAAAAAAATGTTGATAGCTCAAGTGGGCTCGTAAGGTACCAGTACATCACAGTAAAGTTAACAAGCAAAATTTTCCTTTGGTCAGTTTGTCTCCTGCAGAATCTCTCATGTCTACTATTGCAGATGTCAGGCGCATGTTGAGTCAATTTGTCTCCTGCAAAATCTCTCATGTCTACAGGGAAGAAAATTCAGCTGCTGATTGGGTCTCAAAGCAAGCAACGAAGATGAAGACTCCAGCAAGTTGGTAGCGAGAATATCCACATGGCCTCCGGGTTCTCTGTCAAGACGATATTGGTCCCCGTTGTTTTTGCCGGCCAATAGCCTTGCAGCTTGCTTCTATTATCTAGTCAGATGTAGTATAACTTCTAGTAGTGGAATATATAATTCTATTACCAAAAAAAAAAGAAAAATTCCTTTGGTCCGAAGGCTCTCACTGCATCCTCAAACTTCATCCATATCCTGCCCTACCAATCTTGAAATCCAAGCAACATGGTGGCTGTCCAAGGCTCAGCCATTTATTCATCCTTTGTCTTGTAACATGGGTGGTTGCAGAGATGACCGGCCGATCCATCTATCATGATTCTAGGGCTTGACATGGACTTGTACCAGCAAACATCATACTCTGTCCCCATTATATATCCTCTCATGTATTCATCCCCACATGATACACTACAACAAAAACCACCTAATACGGCGGCATAATCGGCGATCAGTTTATCAAATACCGATTATACTATATTTTTTTAAAAAAAATTTGAATTAGCATATCCGGCAGTCAAACCAGAACTGCCGTTCCAGATCTTAAGATCCGTTATTTTAAAAGTAACGGATACTTCTGTTCCGCTGGTTTGAAGAATCAGAAACGATCTTTATTCGTTTCATGGGTTTCTCTGCCAACCGTCCCTCTGAACCGCATAAATACGTTAGAAATGGTTAATGTCTGAAATATCCTCTTCCGGATAAGATCTAAACGAAACAGTTGTTCCGCATGCCAAACAACCCCTTAATCTCCTCAAGGCAGCCGAATGAGGAACACCACAGATTTTCAACCAATTTGAAGTTCCGCGGCATCTAACGAAATCAATTTCGTTCGCCTTCGTTGTCAAATTGACCAATACCCATTTTCGGGGTCGAAATCGCAGCTTTAGGAGTCTAATACTGCGGCCCACCGAATTAGCCCTAATTTTTTTTGGTAGACAATAAATAACTTGAGAGGCAATTGCTTTATGACATGTCAGTGCTAGACGTACCATTTGGAAAAACTGATTCTTGGCTCCCGCTGCCCGTAATTATTTCGGGGCTTGTCGCGGTCGAGCCAGTTACAACTCGATTCACATGGGTCGAGCCAGTTTGTGGTGCCTATGGCATCATCATTTTTTCTTCTTAATTACCAATTGATCAAATGGGAGTCAATATCAACAGTCTGGTCATCGCAAAAACCCTTTCAAACACGACGGCTAGAACTGATTATGCACATATTCGGTCAAGTTTGAGCGCCGAATAAGCCCAATTCTGTTGTAGTGATAGCTCAGTTTGTAAGTGTTACGATATATTTTCTCCCTCTTGTCTTAGTCTCGAGGTTTCCTGATAAAGGTCGAGATAATTCTCTCGCTCCTATGGTGAGTTTAGATCCTTGATCTGTCTCGCACGGTGCACTAAACGGGTCATGTACCTACCCACTATGGTGGTCCCTTCTATAAAAGAAAAAAAAAAAAAAATCTTTCATGTACTGGTGTAACATCAGCCATTGCACTGCATTTTCTCTTGACAATTGAGGATTTTCCCATTTGGTCTCTATGAGCATGCTGCACGCCCAGCATGTACACCGACCCGTCCGCATCTGTCGTTGACTAGCATACATGCAGAATCGAGGAACATGCATGGCCCTCGCAAAATAGTTTTCTTTTCCCCCCGTTACTGTAGAAGGCAAGAAAATTAAACATGAAGAGGTCAGAAAACTATTGTGGCTTTAGGGTTTAGGAAGAAGCGGGGAGCAACATCATCTTGGTAGATGACTTTGAGGACCATGAGGATAGACCGGTTGCCGGCGATTGGCCGGGAACACGTGGAGTCGTCGCTCGAGTGGCCAGCGACTCATCAGCTTGATTTTCTTTCTCCAAGAATGAGAAAGACGGATCTCAACCAAAGAAGAGAGGATGGTTCTTAGAGAGAGAGAGAGAGATCAGGATTTGGAGAGAACTAGTGCATTAGGCACGTGCAACAGTTGCTGATCTACGGACCGTTTTACAAGCACACAGATTAAAAAGTCATTTTAGTATAGGGTATGGACACATGGAATAATGATAGGGGCATAGGGGCATATTGATAATTTTTGTAGGACTACAATGGGAAGTGCAAGAATGCAACACTTATTTGCTTTTGTTTATATGATATAGGATCCTATTAACACACGTAGATACATCGCCATCAAGCATTGTTATAATTGTGACGATGGAATTAATTCTGGCACATGTAAATACACTGTCATCAAGTTTTGCTATAATTGTGGCAATGGAATTAATTTTGGATGTAAATATTTTTTCTTTGTGGGATGGCTTGATTAATTGGATTTTATTCTCATTTCAAACTTTGTAAACTCTATGTATAGTGAATGAAATCTGCCAAACAAATTGCATTGGTTTGTAAATTTTTTATGGTATCAGAGCAATAACAGAACTCCATGGAGGCCACTTCAAAAACTTTTCCATCATCGATCACTGATCCATACCACATTCATCATTCCGATAGCCTAACTGCAGTCCTTGTTTCTCCGTTGCTTTTGGGTGACAACTACGAGACATAGATATCCGTGCCATCACGATGGCGCAACGTGCCAAGAACAAACTAGGGTTTGTTGATGGCACTTTCTCCAAGCTAAAAAATGACAATGATGAATTCAATTGGGCAAGGTGTAATGACCTGGTCAGTAGTTGGCTTCTCAATTCTATCTCTTCTGATGTTCGAAATAGTATTATTTACAATGATATTGCCAAAGATATCTTGAACAATACCAAAGATCGATTCTCCCAATCAAATACTTCCAAATTATATCAGTTAAAACGTTCTATCTCTATGTTGAAATAAGAAAATTTATCTGTTTCTACATACTATACTCAATTAAAATCTCTGTAGGATGAGTTGAATTCTATAATATCTGTTACTCCTTGTATGAGTTAAATTTTGTCACTCTTTTCAATCATGGTTACAAAGAAATGGTATTACATATCAACGTAATTGTATTCATACACCACAACAAAATGATATGGTTGATCGTAAACATCAATATTTTCTTGTGTTACTAGAGTTTTACATTTTCAAGCTCATCTTCCTTTAAATTTTTGGGATAAATGCGTTCTCACAACGTCATATCTAATTAACAAAATGTCAACTCCATTACTAAAGTACAAATCATATCATAAAGTTCTTTTTAACTCTAAACCTGATTATACTGCACTTTGAGTGTTTGGATGCTTATGTTATGCATGAAATATGAATATAAAGTACAAGTTTGATCATCGTGCAAATTTAGAAATTTTTGTTGGATACCTATATTGCCTAAAAGAATATCGGATTTATGATGTACAATCTAATTCAATCTATACATCATGCAATGTTATTTTTCATGAAACAATATTTTTCATTCACACCATGGACTCTCCTACTCTACACAAACCCGTTCATGTGAAACCAATGGAAGATATCGATGTCCCTAGGGAATCATCCTCAATCATCTCTCCATCAGAAGAGTTGTCATCACCAACAATCGAGGTCACTACTAAACCTGTGGAGCCTATTGAACCAATCGCAGAAGTCGTTCCATGACAATCTCGAGCCAAACAACCTCCAATCAGGTTGCGTGATTACCTATATTTCGCAATGTCATAAGTAACGAAACAAACTCTTACCTCTCATTTTAATCTCTGTAATTTATCAAGCCATCATCAGACGTTCATCACTATACATATTACACATGATGAATCCAAATCTTTTATACAAATCATAAAACATTCAGTGTGGAAAGAGGCTATGTCATAAGAAATCCATATGCTTGTCCAAAATAATACATGGACTCTTACTGATCTTCTAATTTGAAAACAAATAATTGGTTGTAAATGAATTTTTAAAATTAAATATTATTTAGATGGTACGATTGAGTGATACAAAGCTCATTAGGTAGCAAAAGGCTACACATAAATTCAATGTATTGACTACTCTGATATTTTTGTACCGGTTGCCAAATTGGTAATTGTTCGACTTCTACTAGCCATTGCTTCAATCAAGGATTGAACACTCTACCAACTTGATGTGAATAATGTATTTCTCCAAGACGATCTCGATGAAGTAACCTATATAAAATTACTGACTGGTTTTTCATGCAAGGGAGAGCACAAGTTGTGCAAATTAAAAAAATTCATCCAAGCTACAATGGCTTAAATATATTTTATTTGATCTCGGAATATCACACCTTAAAGCAATGTATGTCTATTGTGATAACAAAGTTGCTATTCATATAGCAGAAAATCCAATATTTCATGAACGCACTAAACATATTGAAATATATTGTTATTTTATGAGTGAAAATATTAAAGCTAAACCAATTTCTCCACAATATATTCGTTCTTGTGATAAAATTGCAGATATTTTAACAAAATCATTTGGTACTGATAAAGTTCAGAAGGTACGAAGCAAGTTGGGCATTGTCGATCTTAACTCCACCGCTCCAACTTGAGAGGGAGTATTAACACACTTATATACACCGCTATCAAGCTTTGATATAATTGTGGTGATGAAATTAATTCTAGAACACGTAGATACACTGCCATCAAGCTTTGCTATAATTATGGTAATGGAAATAATTCTGTGTGCAAATATTTTTTCTTTATGGAACAGCTTGATTAGTGGGATTTTGGGTATAAATATTTTTTCTTTATGAGATGGCTTAATTAGTAGGATTTTAATAGATCCAAATATAGGGTTTATGTACACTATATATATGTCAAATTGTATTGTCTACACAAGTTAGACAGACAATTAGGTTTCGGGTGTCGAATATGTGTATTGAGGTGCCTATACCCATACCCATACCTGACAGTTAATCAGTTAAGTTTCTATACCTAGACCTTTTGTAAAAAGTATTAAGGTACCCATACCATACCTAAAAGATAATAGGGTAGAGTTCCTATACCTATATGTACCCTACCAGATAGATCTTCTGTAACCATACCCTACCCAAACCTTGTACAATCCATACCCAAACCTTGAAAAAACATTGTACAACACATACCCATACCTGAAAGCACATTTGTACCCATACCTGTACCAGATGTTTTGGGTCGTGGTCGGGTCACAAGTTAGAGGGGTAGTTGGGTTTCAGGTATGGGTATTGGGTATCCGATGCCTAGTTCCTACCCAGACATTTCCCTCGAAGTTGTTTCAAAACATAGGATTGAGAAGGGTAAAATGGGGAACAAAATGTAGGATGGATTAATGAGATTACTATTACGCCCCGGAACTAGCTACAACGAAAATCAGCTAGGTCCAGGGTGTAAGGGGGGTTAAAAAGGGAAAGCTAAAATAGTTAAAGGGGTTTCGAGGAGGTTTTTATCATTTAATTTATTACTAAGTTATCATTGACTATTTACTACTAGATTTAATGAAGCTCTAGATCTAGCTGCAATCACTGATCTGAAGTCAATTGATTTCAGTTTCTCATAGTCTAATAAGCAAGAAGGGGGTAAAAGAATTCTTGGAAGACTGGATAGAGCACTTTTGAATGGGTAGTGGCTTATTAATTTTCCAAGATTCTATGTTAATTTCTTACGAACTGGTACTAGTGATCACTCTCCCCTTGTTGGTTGGTAGGATGTTAAAGGAAGTTAGGGTCCTAAACCTTTCAAATTCTTCAACAATTGAAGTTCTAGAGTAGGGTATAGTGATTTGGTTGCAATGTTATGGACTACCAATCCTTATGGAATTCCTCAATATAGATTGACTTCTAAGCTCAAAATTCTCAAACATTGCCTTCGAGAGTGGGATAATTCCCATCTTGAAGGAAATGTTGATTCCTCAACAGAGTCCACAAACACTACAACGTATCATGTTTTTTCCGGCGGCCATATATGACCGAATATCCCTTTAATCGGGGGCCTCGCCGCCACAAATGGCGGCCGTATAAAACCCCGTCGCAAAAGGCCTGGCCGCCGGAAATATTACCAATCCTTATGGAATTCCTCAATATAGATTGACTTCTAAGCTCAAAATTCTCAAACATTGCCTTCGAGAGTGGGATAATTCCCATCTTGAAGGAAATGTTGATTCCTCAACAGAGTCCACAAACACTACAACGTATCATGTTTTTTCCGGCGGCCATATATGACCGAATATCCCTTTAATCGGGGGCCTCGCCGCCACAAATGGCGGCCGTATAAAACCCCGTCGCAAAAGGCCTGGCCGCCGGAAATACTGCAGGAAATCCGGCCTGGCCGCCGGAAATACTGCAGGAAATCCAACGGCCAAATGGTTCCTTTCATGCGGGTTTAAAAAAAAAAATTATGGGGTGGGTAACCTCCCCTCCTGCCTTGGCTGTGGCCCCCCTCCCCCTTGAGTATTCGAACCCTCACCACAAAGAAAAACACCGTGTATCCCAACCGCATGTGCTATTCATAAATTGTGAGAAAAATTAGCTTTTATTTTATTTAATATGAAAAAACCGAGTTGCAGACCTCTACACACAACCCCCACAACTCTCTCTCTCTCTGGATCATGGGTGACGCTTCAGCTTCGTACATCCGCATGGTAACGGAGAAGGAAATCCCTCTGTTCATTACACGCTCTCGTGGTTCATGGGGTTGTTAGAACTCACATGCATGCTGGGTTTCGTTTCAGGTGCAACATCTCATCGAGAAGTGTCTCCTCTTCCGCATGGACAAAGCGGAGTGTTCTTGCCATCGTCTTCTCCCTCATGTTCGAGTTGCAGACCTCCGCCGGAAGGGTGTTCTTGCCCGCCGATCCGATCAACCTTTTCCGACCGGCCGGATTAGATCGATCCGGCCGGATTAGATCGACCTTTTCCGGCCGGTGGATATCACCCGCCGGATTCGCTCGATCTTTTCCGGCGGGGTTGGTGGGCCGCCGGATTCCCTCTACCTTTTCCGGCCGGGTTGGTGTGCCGCCGGATTCCCTCTACCTTTTCCGGCGGGGTTGGTGGCCCGCCGGATTTGCTCGACCTTTCCCGGCGAGTTTGGTGGGCCGCCGGATGAGAGAGCTTTTCCGGCGGTATAGACAATGGCCGCCGATTATTTGGCCGCAAACTATCATTTCTGTTGTAGTGAAAGTTAGATGTGAGGTGGATGCTATCTAAAGTGAAATCCAATTAGACCCTCTTAATTCATCTTTAAAAAGAGAAGAAGTTGGTAGCTGTTTTAGCTAAAGCTCAAGCCGAGGAGGAGGACATCGTTAGACAGAAATCTATGGCAAACTGGATAAAACTTGGAGACAAAAATTCTAGATTCTTTCATTCCAGATGAAAGTCCAACTAGAACTCAAATGGAATTTTTTTTCTCTACTAGATTCTCAGGGTGTTTTGATGACTTAATGTGCAGATATTCAGAATGCTGCAATTGAGTACTTCACTAATCGATTTGTGCATCAAGAAGCTGATAATCCCTTTAAAGAAATCAGATTTAACAAGGTTGAAACCTCAGCTGCTACAGAATGGACAATCCCACCTATCACTACTGAGGAGTTGGGACATGTAGTTTTCTTATCAGATGGAGAGAAGTCTCTGGGACCTGACGGGTTCAATGCCCACTTTTTTAAGACCGGTTGGAGTTCTATTATGGGTGAAGTATGGAATGCAGTGGACAACTTCTTCACCTCTGGGAGACTATTCCTCAAGGAAATCAATCATACCTTTATATTCTTGATCCCTAAAATCTCCAATACTTGAGAGCTTAAAATTTTTAGGACAATCTCTCTTTGTAAATGTATCTATAAATTCACTGCTAAGATTCTTGCTAACATGCTACAAGTCTTTATGCGAGAAATTATTTCTCAAAATCAATAAGCTTTCATACGATGCAGAAGAATCACCGATAATATCCTTTTGGCCCATGAGTTGGTGAAGGTTTTGAAATAAAAAAGAGCCCAAAGCAAGCTTGTATTAAAGTGGATATAGTGAATGCCTATGACAGAGTCAACAGAAATTTTATTCTCCATGCTCTTGATTGCCTCAGGTTTCCTAGGAGATGGATTGGATGGATTAAAGAATGTATTTTTACTCCTAGTTTCTCTATTTAAGTAAATGGTGCCCCTCAAGGATTCATCAAATCTACTAGGGGTATTAGACAAGGTGACCCATTGTCCCTCCATTTATTTTTCATAGTTATGGAAACCCTTTCCCTGGAGCTTGAGGAAGGGCTGAGGTCAAGTAGATGGAAGAGCTTTAAAATAGAAAATGCTCCTTGTATTTCTCACTTAATGTTAGTTGATGATCTAATGATTTTCTCTATAGCAACCAAGAAACTTTACAAGGTGTTAATTAGTTGCTGGACGATTTCGGCAAGGAGACAGGTCTGCTAGTAAGCAAGGAGAAGAGTACTCTCTATGTCCCAAAATCTGTGATTCATGGCAAAAAATTTGCTGCCGTGTTGGGAATTAATTTGGGGACTCTCCTTGTCAGATATTTGGGTTTGCCACTTTTCCCATCGAGGAAAAAGCCAAACTTCTTTCATCCATTGGTTGAGAATTTCGAATGAAACCGTCTACCTGGGAGGCCACGAGTCTCTCATTTGGAGGAAGACTAACTCTCTTTTAGTTCTTTCTGCTTATCTATAGTATTGGGCTGCAGTTTTTATTATCCCAAGTTGTATCCAAAATACTATTGAGAGACTTATGAGGTGTTTCCTTTGGGGATCAACCGGCCTCCACTCATGTTAGATGGTGTGATGTGTGCAAACCAGTTATAGAGGGGGGGCTGGGGATTCGAAGCATTCTCGATATTGGTAGAGCTAGCGACCTCAAGCTTGATGGACAATAATCAAACATGAGCATGATCTGTGGCCCTCATGAATGAGAGCTAGATACTTGAGGACACAGTCTTTTTGGGAAGTCTCTCCCTCTACTTCTCACCTCTGTGGTTTGCACTATTTGGAGAGAAATTGCAGGTTCTTTGAGGCTGTTTCCTCCATTATCTCAATAGTGTTATCAAATATTGCTAGTAGGTTTGTTGAAATATTGCAGACTCTTATGGGTAGATATGCCTCAATAGCAGTGGGGAATATGATTAGCCTCTGGACTCCTTTTGCAACTTATGAGGTCCAGACTGATTCCAGTCTTCAATCTAATTTGATATCCTCCCCTATTGAGGATCTTGATCTTTTGTGATTCTTCGGACTTTTAAGTTCTGATGTAGTGAAGCTAATGTGTTTTTGGTTTAGACATCTTTTGTGATGCTGTGAAGTTGATGTAGTGAAGGAGAGAGACTAGTTGTGGATCTGCTGTAGGGGCCTGGTGATCCAAATTTTTTGGTTGTCTAGTGCTTGTTTAGGTTCCTATAGCTCAATGTTGTCAATGTCCTGCTGCTCTGCAAGTTGGAGTGTTGGGAGGAAGGGGTTCTTATTGGTACCCAATGTGCTGCTATTGCTGATTAAGAGAGGATTATTCAATGTTGTAAGCTGATGCTGAGAAGGCTACTGCTGATGGCTATGATCTAGTGGTTCTGTTTGGTGATTATCACCTGATTTTAGAGGACATGGATCTCAAGGTGAACCTTTGTTGTTTAGACTTGTGCTCATGTACTTGTTGATAGCTCTTTTGCTGCCATAGTGAGGGCTTTCCTTGATTCTCATGGAGGATATTTTGAAGAGGATCTAAGGACCCAAACCCTTCTAGTTCATCTTCTTGTGGTTGGGTTTGAATCCGATCGGAGGGCCCAAGCCTTTATCGTCCCTTTTGGATGTTGATGACTAATCTTGAGGTTGGAGATTGTGTTTCTGAAGGGCCCAAGCCCTTCTAGTTCCTCATTTCTACTCATTGTTGACGCGCTTCAAATGTGGGATTGGCGAAGCTGGAGCCTCTTCACGTCGTTCTGGTCGTTGGGAGGTATCTCCTTTTTCCTCCAAAGCTTTATTGTTACTATTAATAGCTGGTTTGTCTAGCTGCTGTAGTCACTAGATTTTGGCTTCGATCTCTGCATATTTGTTTGGGCCAAATAGCTTTTTGTTTTTTGGTTCCATAGGGATTAGATTCCTTAGGTAGCAATCATGTTGGGCTGTCTATTTCTGGGATCTTTTTTTTTTTATGATCTGTATTTTCCTTTACCGTTGGCCTTATTATTTATTCATTTTTATACACCTAAAAAAAATATGAAAAGATATTACAAGTGTACCACTAGGGCTACATCTAAGCAGCGTATTATCACACCTAAACCTGTCAAGCATACGATCAAAGGAAAAATAAAGCCCTTAACTTAGTCGCCCCGAACCACGATATCACCATGCTTCGGGGTAAGAGGCTTTTTTTTTTTATCCTAATTAGCACAATATTGTCGTGCCATGTTATATAGACTAGTGCATGCCCGTGCCTGTTAGCACTACAGCGGGCCGTCTTCGTTGACAACATACCCACTGGGTATCACCAGCCCCATCCCCACCGTATTCATTTGGCGGCTGAGGGTTGCTAGTTTAACCGTAGTTTTGACCGATTCCGTTGTCTTTGTTCCTTTTTGTGGTAAAAATATAATTAACATAAAGTTTCTTTTTGTGGTAAAGTTGTAAATAGCACGAACGGCCTTAGCAAGTTATATAGATATCAAGATATGAAAGAATATTACAAGTATACCACTATTGCTACATATAAGCAACGTATTATTACACTTAAACCCATCGAGTAGATGAGCAGAGGAAAAAAAAAAGCCCTTAACTTAGTAGCCCCGAACCACGGGTTCGGGGTCTGGCCATCGACACCTTTTAGTTCCGTTTCGTTGGGCGGTTTCATATTATTGATCGAGATCTACAAGCCACCGAGAGAATCGTGCAGGACTCCCTTCATAAGAGCCGAGCGATCAAACTGGTGGAGACAAGTGTCGTTGGCTGGGCCCCGAACCCTGGTGATTCCATGACTCGGGCCACTATTTTAAGTCATTTGAAGGAGAAAAACATGTGTTCAACATCCTCATCTAGTCTAGTACTGAAGGGACAGGTTGTCCGGAGGGATGCAGAAAAATCCTGGTTGGGGCAACTGTGAAGCAACTTCCATCCAAAGGAAATGGGTCGAAGCTTTGTAGAGTGAGGACCAAGGACCTTGAAGACGGAGGTCCTTCGACTGGTCCCTGGTTTGTTGGAGGCATGTGCAGTAGTGTACGAGGCAATGAAAGAAGATGCCCCTAGCTAGACGAATATTGCTGGGTCATGCATGAAGGATTGGGGTTGTGAGGATCAAAAGATTGCAATGTTTTAGGCAACCAAGAGCTTGATTGATCTAGCAACCTCTTTTTGTCGGAGAACATGGCGGCGAGGTGCTAGAGCAAGAGCTCGATGAGGTCTGGAGATCAAAATGGGAGAGGCAGCAGTTGCTATTTATTAATTCTATTGACATGTGAACGTGTCATCAACGGCCTGGATTTGCATGCGCAAAACAAGACACAGCGGCTTTGAGGGAAGGTTCACCCCACGGTGTCCATACTGGGAGTCGAACAAGGAACCTCTCCAACAATCTTTGATCATCAAACAAATGCTAATTGCTGTGGGCCAGGATTTTTTCCCCTTTGGGTTCTGCTTAGGGCGGCTAGGGTTTGATTGGCTTCGGCCTCCCCGGGCGCCGCCGCCGGCATCGCTAGGGAGGCCGAATCCAAACGGATCTGTCTCCTTCGCTCCGATTAGGTATAGATCCTGCTCTTTTCCTCCTTTCGCTCGGATTTCATTTGGGCTTTTGTTAATCATCTTCCTCCCTTTTCACTTTTGGGATTTTGGATGCTCTCCTGGCGTTCGTTCCTCTCCGATCTGACGGTTCCCTCCATCTCCAGTGCTATGTGATGACCTTGTTTAGGTCCGTTGGTCCTCGCCTCGGCTCATGTACGACAGCTCCGGTCTCGACGTGATGAGCCCAATGTGGCTTTCCTAGGCAGATCTAGTGTACGATTCGACTATCCCTACCTCGCTAGATATAGCGGCTCGGCCCAGTGGTGACATCTTCCTGGCGGCCAATGGTGGCTCGTCAATAGTTTCAATGTATTTTTTCTCTATTTTTTTTGTTGTTGTATATAAGGACTAGGTCCTTATTGTTCTCCGTCTGAGTGGTGGTCTTGTTCCTGTCTAATGGTGGTCTCTTATGTTGTGCTGGCATGTGGCGACTCTTGAGGATCCGGTTGTGATCCTCCGTGATGATGAATACCAAAAAAAAAATTACTCTAGTTGGCAGTCCTAGAGAATGAAAAGTGAGGGGTCTTCGGCCAAGAAATATTCAACAGATCTAATTATGAGCCAACCCATGCATATATATTGACTGGGAAAGATGATCACGGATGATGGGGGACTCCATGTGATAGAACAAAGAAAGAACCTTCAAAGATGCCATTGCTATAGATTAACTTAAAATTTATACTTAGCAGTAAAGAAACAAGGGCTATTGTGTGTAGGGTCCTTGACAATAGATTGGCTGAGTGAACAGGACCGATAAGAGATCTGTTTAGCCTAAGGTCCCTGGTTCAATAGATTCGTTCTGTGTGAAGGACTTAAGGTTTGGTTTAGGATTTCAAGATCTTGGGTTCATCCGATGGCCTATAGATCTTAGATTTATGGTTAGATTTATGATTTTTGGATCTAGGATTCGATTCAGTTTTAGAAAGGAGTAGCATGAAATAAAAATTTAAGGTGCTGATAATTTCGTCCATAGGGTTGTTGACCTTTATGCTTAACCGATCTCTTGTCAGGGACTTTTCACTAAGTCCCCCAGGAAAGAACTCCAAAGATAATGTGGTATGGTGAGGAGTTGATTAGTCCGTTTATCCTTAGTATGTCTTATATAGTCATTAAAGATCCAAAGTCGAGACCCCTTAGTGGTAGAAGTAACAAGCTTCCAATTGGCCAAATAAATTTTGTTTTATTTGATTGAGATGAATCCCAAAAGAATTGACCCAATGACTTTTACAGTGAGGACTCCCTATAGCACCCATGCATGTTGGGAAAAGAGTAAATTGGGATGGAGATTAAAACAGTTTGGAGGAATGTTAAGCGTCCTACGAAAGAGAGGTGTCATATCTAATGTAATTGGATGGTTCAGCCTTCCGGTTAGTATAAAAATGGACAGTGCTTAATCCTCATCTAGAAGAGGATATTTTTATCAATTACTATATCTAATATAATTATATGGTTCAGCATTCTGGACAGCATGGAAATATACAGACTGATAAATTCGCATTCCCAACTCCTTCGTTATACCGAAATAAATATTATCCGTTACTTTTAAAATATAAATTTAAAAATAAGAACAATTGTTCAGTAACGATGCTAAACACCGAAGTCCAACATTATATTGGAACAAATAGTATCTGTTGATTTTGAAATACCCGTTCCAAGTCTTTCTCTTTTTTTTCTTTCCCTTCCATCTCTTTCACTCTTTCATTTCTGAGATGGCGGAAAAGGGTGGCCACTGGGATCCGGCGTCAGCCAACTTTGTTTTAGCCAATCTGACGTGGCACGATCACAGCCGTCCGAGTGGGTGTCATATTTTTTTAGGAGAGACACTGCTGTTGGTTTCCTTCCGAATAAAAATCTTTGATAAAGAGAGCACTGATCAGTCTTTGGGAGATGGACGTCGGCTCCGCGGGGACCACTTTTCATGTATTCGGTGGGAGGAATCAGGGCACGATGATTTGAAGGCTGGCGTTCTTCACGGAGCTGCAGATCGGACACGTGTCAAGCCTGGGCTCGCAGTCCCTGCAGAGGCACAGATGCCTGCAGGGGAGCAGCAGGACGCACACCTCCCTCTCCCTGCACACCCTGCACGCCCTCTGCCGCCGCACCGCCGCCGCCTCCTCCCCCCGCACGAAGCAGCACGACTGGGCGTCGTCGGATGGGAAGACGATCCCGTCGCTATCGCTGTCGCCGTAGCCCTCCTTCGCCGGGGGAGCGACGGTGCTTTGGAGAAGGGCCTGCTGGATGCTGGCCCTGAGGCTGGAGACGACGGTCTCGCTGTCCATGGCGGCGTCGAGCCAGATCTCGTTCTCCGCGCTCACCTGCCGCACCTTCTCCTCCAGCTCCGCGTGCCTCCGGCTCGCGCTCTCCAGCTCCCTCTCCCTCTCCCTCAGCCGCCTCGAGACCTGCTGTTCCACCACCCACAGCAGATCCCTGTGGTGCCTCCTCCTCGCCTCCTCCAATCCGGATCGAAGCCTCTCGGTCTGATTGATCGGAAAAAAAAAAAAATTAAGCCACGGAATTAATGGTCCAAGGACTGATGCAAGAGACTTCAGTACCTGGAGGCGGATGACGGCGTCGAACTCCACGCTCTGGCGGTAGAATTGGGAGACCAGGTCTCGAGCGAGGGGTGAGGCGGCCGGCGAACCGCTGGTGGATGCTTCCGACGGACCGTACATCCGGCTCTGGTCGTGGGGAAGGGGATGCAGGCCGGTGGAGATCGGCGTTGCGGAGCTCGCCGGAAGCGTCGTCGGATTGGCGTACCGTTTCTGGTTAGGAGGCTGGGGCGGAGGCGTCGGGGAGGGATCCACCCGGGCCCGCTTCCTTGGCCCGGAAGCAATGCACGTCAGCTCGCTCAGGGCCCCGCTGAACACGGTGGCGCTGTGGAGGATCCCCTGCCCTCGGAGGCTACTGCCGATCTGGCGGCGGTGGTCCGGCGGCATCCGCAGATCTTCCAATACTCTGCTCCGGGTCCTGTGAATTAAGAGATGGGAGTCGAATCAGCTGAGGGAAACGGAAGGAGGAATCGGGGGAGAAGACCGGCAAAGCTCGATTTCTCACCCGCCGCCGAAATCAGGGGAGAAAGAGTCCGATGCATACTGGGCCTGGACGGCCATTTCGGGATCTAACCGTCACGACGAGAGAGAGAGAGAGAGAGAGAGAGAGAGAGAGAGAGGGGGGGGGGGGGGGATGAGAGAGAGAGAATGATGAATGGAGAGAGAGAGAGAGAGAGAGAGAGAGGGGGGGGGGGGGGGATGAGAGAGAGAGAGAATGATGAATGGAGAGAGAGAGAGAGAGAGAGAGAGAGAGAGAGGAATGACCGAATGAATGATGGAGTGGGCGCAATGGAGGGTGGTGTGTATTATATAGACACTATCTGAAGGGTGCCATACCAAGGGACATGTCAGACAAACGGACAGATCAATGGTTTACTATATTATTTGACTCCTAAAATCCGACCCGAAACTTTAGGTATGGTTAAAGATTTCATATCTAGAATAAAGTTTGGATAGGATGTGGGTATAAAATCTATATCTGATTAGTTTTTGGGTATGACCGTATGTAGGGCTGGCAATTTTGGACCCGACACGGTGGATCTGACACACGAAGTTAGCGGGTCTAAATCAGGGTTAAACGGGTCGACACGATAGACCCGTTTAATAAAAAGGTCGGGTCCGAATTTAAGGTCTGGACACGGTAGACCGGTAAGACCCGTTTAAAATTCAACGGGTCGTGTCAGGTCTGGCCTACCCGCAATCCGATACTGTGTTATATAGTGCCAGCGGGTCTATCAAGTCAAGTCGAATTGAGTTGGATCGGGTCAACTGAATAGACATGTGTGGTAAACAAGTTTAACGGGTCTTATCGGGTCTACCCATTTATAAACGGGTCGGGTACGGGTTTAAGATCTAGACACGATTAGTTAAACGGGTCGGGTTCGGGTCTAGGGTGTTTGGACACGACCCGAAACTAGACACGACAAGAACCCGACACGACAAGACCCGTTGACACTGTTGGAAATAAATCCATGGTAGAGGCCCGCAGCGGAAGCAAAGTGAAGGTCCGAGGACCATGAGCGGTGTGCGTTACATATCAAAATTTTCATCGAAACGATCTACATATGCGTGTATGAATCTAGCATGGCAACTACGCGAACCCCTAACGATGATCTAACGCGAAAGAACAAACTAGCATGAATGCATGTTCTAATTATGTTAGATCTACTTGTTAGAGGTCATACCTGCGTGCGGAATCTTTCACCGCGACAAATTTCTTCTTTGTCGATGGAGACGGGCTATGGATCTGCTCAATATAGCTTCGGTGCGACAGCTATAACTTTCTGCTCCGAACTCCGATTGGGCTGAAATTTGGACTACAGGTAGCCAACTTCGAGACGCAACTTTTCCAACAAGTTTCACGTCGTTTGGACTTCTGTAGCTCCCGGAATCGCAGAAACAATGTTGATTTTCTGTGCAGATTCTGGACAGCAAAAGGTTGCGGGAGACGCCTTCTAGTTCACCCGATCTCACACGATGCACGGCACCTCGTCGATGGATCTCTGAGTGCCTCCATACGACGAGCCTTCTCCTTCTACAAAACACCACGTGAGGAAGACGAGTCGCCATCCAATGGCGCAAGCGAGGGAGAGAGAGACGAGAGAGGAGATGCGAAGAGAGGAGAGGGGGCGGCTAGGGTTTCCCCATGCCATGGCCGGCCCTAGGGCTTGCATGGCTCTATTAATTTCGTGCACCCTCTCTCTCCTTCTCATATATAGGGCCGGCCTATTCATATGGATAAGGACAGTATGGATAAGGATGATTGATTCAAACCTTATCCCTATATATCTCTTCTTTATCTCTATCCTTTCCTTGTTTTCAAAAACGGTCAAAACCAGCCCGTTTTCTGCGCCTCATAACCGGCCCCTTCATCGGAGGCAACAACCTCCCGAAACTAATGGGGCCGGCCTTGACCAGTCTCTCAACACTTAGGGCCGGCCCCCTTAGTGCATAGTGGCGCATGGTATGACCAAAACGCCCTTATGCCACTAGTTGGCCGTTCCTCGTGTACGAGACTTTGCAAGGCACACATAAGTGAAGTGCACTAGTGATTTCACTATTCTCTGAGGTTCCCGTAGGGTGCCCCTAGTGAAGTCAATTAGTCAACTCGCAACATGTCCCGGTGCATCGCACCCATGTGGCAAAGTCCACTTATGGCAAGGAATTGCTACATGCGTCTCTGCACTAACCTAGGGTTTCCCCTTAGTGCACACACGTAGCTACGCATCTACCGTGCACTAGTGCGAAGCACTCACGGAGCGTATGCTTGGACTTCTCGCTTCCTCTAACTACGTTCTGTGTTTCGAGGAGATGGTATAAGAACCGTACATAATGTCGATAAGGTGGAACCTTCAGGGACCAGGGTTCATGGCTTCCAACTCAGACTCGATCGACACACTACCCGAGTGTACCATCGATCCTCTGAGTCCGAGTTAACCTGCGTAGCCACCCAGAGTGCGACGCAGGCTGCACTCCAATTCCCCCGGACTTACTATGTTCTCTCTCATACCCCTGCTCTCCGCTTAGTATGGTAAACTCGCTGTCCCTCCACTTGGTGCCATGATGCAACTCGAGCAGTGGAGAATACCGTCAGACTCGAGTGCTCATATGACTCGGTTCCTTCCCGGTTGACCACATACATCGTACCTCCGATTACTCTTCTGAGCAACCGGATCCGTCACCAGTCCAACTGATGACCACCTGGCCAGGGTTTAATACGACGTAGGTCAGACCAAGGAACGCACCTCCCGCTAGGGGTGTGGATAGCCTGCAGGAGTGACACGCTGATGCAACGCCAGCCGGGTAACCCAGTACACCGTGGTTTTGGATCACTGCATCCGGATCCTCACACATTGGTGCGCCAAAGCACCACACAACTGGTTAGTCCACCAGACATGGTTCCTCAGGGTTTAGGACCGTTTTACCCTAAGCAGAAACACGGTTTAGTGCACCGATGTCTGCTCATCGATCTGTGCACCGTGTTGGTTCCGTTCGGTCACAGACACTGTGCCTGGTAATGACCGTGGTGGAGACACCTACGCTCTGTCATCCCAACAGCTTATCCTGATAGGGCGACCAACCCTTATCAGAGCTGCGAACGTATTTAGGTTACATGGGACCAGTCCCTTGAGTCTCCCACTCAAGTGGATTACCATGTAGCCATGGCTCTCTGTTCTGTAATCAGAACACGTACTAAGATACGTACCAATATGCAATCCTATACTATCAACCATACATAGCTAAACTATAGGTTTTACGAGCTGTAGACCTCACCAATTCTAACAATCTCCCACTAGGTCTAACGAGGAATAACGGTGTTGAGCTCTGTAGCTTCTACATGCTACCCAAAAGCCTTTGCAGGAATTCCTAATGGAATTGGCAACATTGTCTGTAGATTCCACCTCAGTACCGCTACTTGCATTTCCTCCTATAACTGTCAGATCAAGTGGAGTTTGTACTTGATGGGTTTCCCCTCACGGCGGTGCCTAGTCTCCTTGGACCTTGCTTACCGCTCTTCTGTTGCAACAACAGATAACTGAGCTTCTGGTACGCGTCCCAAGTTCTCTAAGAACTTTCTAAGCCTTACCACCTGATATATTACCTAGCACGCAACAACGTGCTAAGCCTCTTTGGTAGAGTCTGTGATGCACTCTTGCTTCACACTCTACCATCTACCGCTTCTAATCCCAAGATAAAAATAATCCCTGAAATCGATTCTCTGGAACACACATCTGACACTAAAGTCAGATCCTGTGTGTCCAATCGATATCAGGACCTGTGAAGTGCAAGCTAACTCACAATCCTTACTTAACGAGGATTTCTGAGTATACCCTTCACATCGGTCCAAAGATCTGGACCCGGGTTCGACTGAAACCGACCCATCTTCCTGCTGCGCAATAGATATCTAGCCTCGTAAAACGAATCTGGCTAGAATCTTATCCCCATGCGTAGCCTGTGACAGCAAGAGAATCTTGCTCTAGTTGTCTCGAGTTACCTTGATTCCCAGAGCATAACTCGCCTTACTAGGGTCTTTCACATCGAATTGTGATGACTACAAACCTTTACCGTAAACAATATTCTTACATCATTTTCAATCAGTAGAATATCGTTAACATAAAGTACTAAATACACCCTTGTAGCTATTTCACCTTTCTTGTACCAACTTGGTTTATCCTCATTCTGATCAAATCCATGTGAGCGGATTCCCTTGATCAAAATAGATATTCCAACCTGGATGCTTGCATCAGTCCATAAATGGACCGTTGCAACTTGCATTCCAAATCTTCCTAACCTACTGACACAAAGCCTGGGGCTACATCATCCATATGTCCTTTCCAAATTCCCGTTAGGGAATAACTGTCTTGACATCCATCAACCAGATCTCCCAACTATAATGGGCTGTGATGGATTAAGAGGATCCGTTATAGACTTAGGCATAGCTACCAGTGAGATGGTTTTGACATAGTCAATCCCTTCTCCTTTGGTAACTAATCTAGCTACTTAAGTCTTAACCGGGTGCTCTTCTTATACACCTCCCACACCCTGAAGGGTGATAGTGCTATAAGTGTCAAGACTGTTCCAAGGGACATTGATGTAAGCTTGCCTCCATGGTCTTTTGTCAGTCAGAGCTGTCGGAAGCTCCCACTACTTCTTTGTAGCTCTAGGGATCATCCTCCTGAAACTCTGGATTAACTATCAAAGTTTCTCCATAGTATCTTTTAGGAGCTCTGATGGTCCCACAACGATGAGGTGGTGGTAGTACAAAGGAAGCTCCCACTACTTCTTCGTAGCTCTAAGGATCATCCTCCTGAAACTCTGGATTAACTATCAAAGTTTCTCCATAGTATCTTTTAGGAGCTCTGATGGTCCCACAACGATGAGGTGGTGGTAGTACAAAGGAAGCTCCCACTACTTCTTCGTAGCTCTAAGGATCATCCTCCTGAAACTCTGGATTAACTATCGAAGTTTCTCCATAGTATCTTTCAGGAGCTCTGATGGTCCCACAACGATGAGGTAGTGGTGGTACAAAGTGAATCGTTTCTACAATACCTGGTATACTAGTTTCTTATATCATCTACTCCCACTACGTTTTTCAAATGCGCACTCTCTACCAGTACCCAGTAGTTCACCCAGAACTACCTTACTGATAAACTTATGGTCTTATAATATAATCTTGATCTAGGTAGATGGTGTTCGTAGAAACGATTACCTTCCTAACCTCAAGATCATAAAACAGTCCATCTTATGCCTCCTAAGGGTAACCTACAAACAGATATACCTGGAACTATATCTCCATCTCATCCCTCTTGTCGTTTTGCACAAGTGCAGGACAACTCTATATCTCGAGACACTATAGTGTCAGCTTTCGCTTAGACCATAGCTCTCTATAGGTCTGAGGTACTGATCTAGATGAGAGATAGTTTCAGATATAAGCTACTGTTTTAAGGTACAACCCCACCAAAGGTGGGTAGTATACTTGGCAATATTCATCATACTACGGACCATGTCAAACAGAGTCCGATTCCTTCTCTCGGAGACTTCATTCTGACGTGTCATCCTTAGAGCATTTAACTGGGAGATAATCCCATACTCTCTCAGGATCCTATGGAACTCATCCAATAGTGACTTATTTCTTCGATTAAATTGAAGAGTCTTCTATCGTCTAGACGCTCTTGGAACCATAGACGTCAAAATTAACTAACTTCAATACCTTAGTGGCCCTTTTAGTTATTCTGCATTTCAGATAACATTCATAGGTTAGAAGGATCTCCGATGAATCTGTGAACAGAAACTCAGCCTTCTTTTACCTTTGAATTTATCTAAGGCAGAATATCTAAATCAGAGGGGTCACAAATGGGATAGCTTCTCCGAAGGATTTAGATGAATTTAAATTAGACGCTGCAGCTGTCATGATATCTATTTCCGAATTAGGATTAAATATAAAGAGATTATTCTGATCTATTTCTCTAGTAATGAAGCTATCTATTTAGTTTAAGATACACACCTACGGTGCTGTCTAAAACTAAAAACTTCATTTACCAAAGAGGAAACAGAACTACATCTCTAAAAAACAAAATCTGTATTTCAGAAAAACTAAGACAATCATATCTAACAGCTTCCGCAGCGGCTTATGGCATCAGTACCTATGTTAGGATTCCTTCACTATAAAGTAGCCTTCTGCTTTCCTTGAATATCTATAGACCAGAAGTCTATATTCCAAGAAGCATAAGAACTGCTACTAGATAGCGACTCAACTCCTAACATCCTGAGGTCATACTCAATCTTCAAATACCCCCTATGCTCGCCACAGCGGAAATACTTCCGTCCTTGGCGTTACCAGACTTAGGATTCCACACCAGTTTCTGCACTAGAATAGTTTTCAATCTCTTATAAGTTATTCCCTTAGGTTCTTCTAAAGAAGACCTAGGTTAAGCACTAAAGGCATTGCCTTTAATCTTGATCTCATCATTTATCTCTTGGAAATCTCCTTAGAAGTTCTGCGTTTATCATCTCTAACTTGTTAAAGCTAAAGTCTCTGATAACGCCTTCGAAGGTTCCAGACAAGGATGCAAGACAGACGTCTTCCACCACCTCGTCATCTGGTACCATGTCTTGGGAATCTAGTTCGTTCTGGAACTCAAAGATGTGTTCCCAAACAAGCATACCCACTGACATCTCGGTACCGACAAGTATCTTAGTGGAAAAGCGATGAGTCGACTGACTTCGCCTTCCAGACATCTAATGCAAGTAAAACTTAATTAGAGAAGACCCGGCATATCTCTGACTCGCTTCTAAAGAATTGTCCGCAAGTCTGCTATAACATAGCACTTGCACATCTCCTTAGACTCTCGCCAGTCTTCATATGCCCTAGTTAGTGCCCTAGTGATATCTGGACCCATTAGGTCTAGTACAGGGATATTTAGATTGCATGCCAATGTACATTTACTACCCTAAGCATAAGCTAAAGATTGCGCTTCCACTCTACGTAGTTAGAGACCCGATAACTGGTTCTCTTATGGGATAGCGGATAGGGGAACTATATGGTTGAATAAAAATGAATGCAAAATAACTTATTTTATGGATTTTGAAAATAAGCTAATTATATCCAAATGTCAGCGCTACCCTCACAGCGAAGACACCTCTATGGATTAATTAACCATGTATGTAAGATCTCGGAATCGACTACACCTGCCCTAGGGGGCATCATGCAACGTCAATCCGCTTACACGGGCCTTTCCTTGACCCAGTCCAAATCTGCCAACTAAGGGCTTTGATGGACCATGGTTATCTTTTGGCCAGTGCCACGTGATCACCGTTGTCTTCGCAACGAATACCTCACGTGCACTTAGGATGCTTACCCACGAGCCTAAGCAATTATGACACGGGAGTTCATGCGGCCCCCACTAGGGTGGGATGAAAAGCCCTTCTCTCCTGGCCTCGTAATCGCCATATCCTTAGGGAGGTCATTAAGTAATTTGGCATGGAAACACACAGCTCCCACCCTAGGGGGTGTGAAGTTATGCATCCCCACCCAAACACAAAACGACTGGCCGTGGAGGCCAGAGGATCTCTAAAAGTCCTCTCTTACATCCCTTATTAAAGTTGAGGGTTATTTAATGCAAGTATGAGTGTACACTAAGGTCACGACAACCTATACACTAGACCCTGGTCATACCGTGCTCCCACTAGCATTCAAGCCTTTCGCGAAGCATTAATCGATCTTGGAATATCATAGTCCCTGCCTCGAGTGGATTTCTCCACTCAAGGGTCACATTACATATCCCAAGAACATTGATGCTTTGCAAACTTGGCTATCACGCTAATGCCCTGGAGCCTAGCCTAAGGTCAGACTGACAGGAAAGGTCTTCCACTACCATGGCGCCTTGCTTATAAATTTGACGAATGATGTCATAGTAGAATTCCAACTCATTCTAGGTTTCGATGCTTGCCAAATAGGCACACCCGACTAATCGGGTGTTGACCTAATGGGGGCATAACCAAATGTGAGGAATTCATACTATCATCAAGGGTCAATTAAATAATAGGCGTCACTAGTGGAATCCAATCCTAATAAGGTCGCTAGGACCCGAGGGGAAAGGGCATCCCTCTGACACAGATAATCAAATTATCGCATCGGGGTTCTCTACAGAAATATAAAGAACTACTGAAAGAAATAAGCACACAACTGAATCAAGTTCAGGGTCCGACCCCTGAACCTGACTGGCACAGCACAGGCTCTCTGTCTCCTTCACAAGGCTCCTCGATCCGGTGCAAGCCTCTGTATATGATCTTCTGACGCTTTATGCCCTTTGCCGTCATCGTGTACGCTTCGCCGGATCGCCATCGTCCTCCAAGGTTCCGCTCATCTTCCCAGTGGTGGATCTCCACGGTAAGTCCTCCTCTTCAATCTGTAACCGAAAAAGATCTAGTACGCTTCGAGCAAGTGCTCGCTCGTACACAATTTCCAAGAAAGAAAAGGAAAACAAACCTAGCAAAAGCCTGGGAATCAAGGGTGGTAAATCTTCACCTCTTGCCCGACTATGGCTCTAAAATCTATCCACACACAGAAGAAAAAACATCCAGACAAAATCGCTAACACGGGGTCCGACCCCCGGTAGCAAGCAATCACATATCCAGAATAATTTTAGAAGCGGCGCCCTGCAAGAACGATTCATAGAACATACAAAATCTACTATGCATGATCTACTCGTAGAACCCCGATGGCGGCACATACTATTCATGCACGCACATGACGGTTTCATGAAAAAAACATGAAACGCACACCACTAGCGTGCTCTGATACCAATTGTTGGAAATAAATCCATGTTAGAGACCCGCAGCGGAAGCAAAGTGAAGGTCCGAGGACCATGAGCGGTGTGCGTTACATATCAAAATTTTCATCGAAACGATCTACATATGCGTGTATGAATCTAGCATGGCAACTACGCGAACCCCTAACGATGATCTAACACGAAAGAACAAACTAGCATGAATGCATGTTCTAATTATGTTAGATCTACTTGTTAGAGGTCATACCTGCGTGCGGAATCTTTCACCGCGACAAATTTCTTCTTTGTCGATGGAGACGGGCTATGGATCTGCTCAACATAGCTTCGGTGTGACAGCTATAACTTTCTGCTCCGAACTCCGATTGGGCTGAAATTTGGACTACAGGTAGCCAACTTTGAGACGCAACTTTTCCAACAAGTTTCACGTCGTTTGGACTTCTGTAGCTCCCGAAATCGCAGAAACAACGTTGATTTTCTGTGCAGATTCTGGACAGTAAAAGGTTGCGGGAGACGCCTTCTAGTTCACCCGATCTCACACGATGCACGGCACCTCGTCGATGGATCTCTGAGTGCCTCCATACGACGAGCCTTCTCCTTCTACAAAACACCACGTGAGGAAGACGAGTCGCCATCCAATGGCGCAAGCGAGGGAGAGAGAGACGAGAGAGGAGATGCGAAGAGAGGAGATGGGGCGGCTAGGGTTTCCCCATGCCATGGCCGGCCCTAGGGCTTGCATGGCTCTATTAATTTCGTGCACCCTCTCTCTCCTTCTCATATATAGGGCCGGCCTATTCATATGGATAAGGACAGTATGGATAAGGATGATTGATTCAAACCTTATCCCTATATATCTCTTCTTTATCTCTATCCTTTCCTTGTTTTCAAAAACGGTCAAAACCAGCCCGTTTTCTGCGCCTCATAACCGGCCCCTTCATCGGAGGCAACAACCTCCCGAAACTAATGGGGCCGGCCTTGACCAGTCTCTCAACACTTAGGGCCGGCCCCCTTAGTGCATAGTGGCGCATGGTATGACCAAAACGCCCTTATGCCACTAGTTGGCCGTTCCTCGTGTACGAGACTTTGCAAGGCACACATAAGTGAAGTGCACCAGTGATTTCACTATTCTCTGAGGTTCCCGTAGGGTGCCCCTAGTGAAGTCAACTAGTCAACTCGCAACATGTCCCGGTGCATCGCACCCATGTGGCAAAGTCCACTTATGGCAAGGAATTGCTACATGCGTCTCTGCACTAACCTAGGGTTTCCCCTTAGTGCACACACGTAGCTACGCATCTACCGTGCACTAGTGCGAAGCACTCACGGAGCGTATGCTTGGACTTCTCGCTTCCTCTAACTACGTTCTGTGTTTCGAGGAGATGGTATAAGAACCGTACATAATGTCGATAAGGTGGAACCTTCAGGGACCAGGGTTCATGGCTTCCAACTCAGACTCGATCGACACACTACCCGAGTGTACCATCGATCCTCTGAGTCCGAGTTAACCTGCGTAGCCACCCAGAGTGCGACGCAGGCTGCACTCCAATTCCCCCGGACTTACTATGTTCTCTCTCATACCCCTGCTCTCCGCTTAGTATGGTAAACTCGCTGTCCCTCCACTTGGTGCCATGATGCAACTCGAGCAGTGGAGAATACCGTCAGACTCGAGTGCTCATATGACTCGGTTCCTTCCCGGTTGACCACATACATCGTACCTCCGATTACTCTTCCGAGCAACCGGATCCGTCACCAGTCCAACTGATGACCACCTGGCCAGGGTTTAATACGACGTAGGTCAGACCAAGGAACGCACCTCCCGCTAGGGGTGTGGATAGCCTGCAGGAGTGACACGCTGATGCAACGCCAGCCGGGTAACCAGTACACCGTGGTTTTGGATCACTGCATCCGGATCCTCACACATTGGTGCGCCAAAGCACCACACAACTGGTTAGTCCACCAGACATGGTTCCTCAGGGTTTAGGACCGTTTTACCCTAAGCAGAAACACGGTTTAGTGCACCGATATCTGCTCATCGATCTGTGCACCGTGTTGGTTCCGTTCGGCCACAGACACTGTGCCTGGTAATGACCGTGGTGGAGACACCTACGCTCTGTCATCCCAATAGCTTATCCTGATAGGGCGACCAACCCTTATCAGAGCTGCGAACGTATTTAGGTTACATGGGACCAGTCCCTTGAGTCTCCCACTCAAGTGGATTACCATGTAGCCATGGCTCTCTGTTTTGTAATCAGAACACGTACTAAGATACGTACCAATATGCAATCCTATACTATCAACCATACATAGCTAAACTATAGGTTTTACGAGCTGTAGACCTCACCAATTCTAACAGACACCCCTACCCGTATGGGTATAGTCTTTATAGATACCTCAGTACCCATATCCAAAACTTGATACCCGATTGTCCCAGTTCTTAAATGTGTATTTTGTTGGAGAATTAGTTCCACCTCGATAAAGTAAAGGACGAAAACATCCTTATATGAATTAAATGCTTCTTGCTTTTTTATTTTTGATAATTTTGTGTTTCACCCCCAAGTTTATCTTTGTATTAGGGTTACGCCCCCGTTTTTAAAAAAATTTGAGTTACACCCTTGTTCCATCTGCGAGCCATCTATAGGCGTTAGGCAAGCTGAGCTGGCATTGATGAGTTGGAAAACTTTCGATATTATCCTTTTTTATGGATTAGATATTTATGTGATTCTTTAATGAGTAACCATTTGTTTTGACTTTCACCCCCAATTACTCTTTGTTTAAGCTCCATTAAAGAACCATAGTACTCGGCTTGAAACTTCAACGCAACGATGATAGAGGCTTCCTTGAAAAATGATGATAGTGGCTCCATCAGAGGGAAAATGGAGTGGATGAGAAGCTGATGCATGGTTGTGGTCAGATAATAGAAGAGAGAAGGAGGTGACTGGTGGTGGTGGTGTCAGAGTTGGGAAAGATGGATGAGTGGTGCGAGGAGGTGGTGAAAGGAGGCTAGGAACATATTGGAGGAGGTCTCAGGGGGGATGATGTGGAAGAGAAAAAGAGGCTAGGGAGGAGAAGGGGAAGAGATGGCGAACTTGGGGTTAGCATGCGATGGTAGGGATGATAGTCGTGGTCGGAGAGTTAGTCGGGGCTGGGGAAGTGAGTTGGAGTTGGTCGGAGGTTGGCCTGTCATGGAGAAGGAGAGCGAGGGTACCAAAGGAGGGTGGAGGAATTGAGGGAGGAGCTAGGGTAGCGAGCCGAGTAATGTAGTCATGGTGGAGTGAAGTGAGAGGGTGGCAGCCGAAGCTGAGGATAAGGGAGGAGGAGGGAAGGAAAATAGAGAGGAGGTGTGGTTGAGTACAGGTTACTGGGAGTGGGTAGTCAAGCAGAGGTTGATGGAGGTGCGGTGTGTGAGGGGTTGACGGAGGCAAGAAAGATGGAGGAGAGTGGAGAGGAGGGTTGTTCGGGGCCAGAGAAGGAAAGAAGAGAAGAGGATTTAGTGGAGTCGGTGTTCGTTGGAGGTGAATACGGAGGAGAAAAAAATGTTTTGAGAGTGAAGGTGAGAGTGTGATGCAGCATAAATCGAGGGTGGTTGGAGCTTGGGAATGAGATGGAGGAGAAGGGGAGGAGTTAGGTGGGATAGTTATAGTAGAGGAATTGCAGAGTTGTAAGAGCTGATGGGTTGACAAAGGTGGGGAAGAAGGAGAAAGAGGGTGAAAAGAGGAGGTGGTAGTGGCGCATGCATGATCAGAGTTTGCAGGAAAGGAGGAGGTCACGAGAAGGAGACGAGGGGGGAGACTTCATGGGCTGTCGGAGCTGGGGATGGAGGTGTTGAGGATGTTGGCTTAAAACAAGTCCTCAACATGTCCAAGGTTCGTGCGTGAAGGATGGCGAAAGACGGAGTGGTTACGAAGCAAAAATGGAGTGAAGACGGTGCAAAAATAGGGCCTGGCGCCCTGGGCACCAACCCAAGGCTACCCGGGCTCGTGCACATGAATCTGGCGCCCAGGGTGCCAGGCACCAGATAAGCACGAGCGGGGATGCGGTTCAATTGCGATTTTCATGAGATTTCGTAAGAACTTTTAGGAGTTTGTTTCTATCTTCTCTCCTATGTCTTGTACGAACTTGGGGCTATAAAAGGACCCCTAGGAATGAGAAGACGTCATCAATGAAGGGTCAAAAGGCTCTTTGAGAGATCGAAGAGAGGATATCCATCATCGGGTTAGAGCGAGGGTTTCTCATGTTCTTGGGGTAAGAGAGTTGTGGTATCTTCTTGTTCCTTGGGGGTGACCTCTTTGTGGGTTAGGAGAGGGATTGGTTGGAGTTTTACTCCTTGTATTCCTTTTCTAAGTGAATCCATAGATCGTCGTTGCCAGAAATCATCTTGTGTTCTTGTTTGGTGCTTTGGTGTGCATTGATCGTTCGTTCTTGTCAAAGATAGTGTGCGCTATCTTCTAGTGGAGTTCTTCGCACCTTTGACGTCCTTTTTCGTTGTGTGGAGTCTCGATGGTGGGGTTGATTTTCCAACAATTGGTATCAAAGCACGTCTCGTTGGGCGATTCCTGAGGCACAAGGTTGAAGGTGATGAAATCGGAGATGACGCTCTCCAGGTCGAGCATGAAGTTCGAGATTGAGAAGTTTGATGGAAAGATCAACTTTGCCTTGTGGCAAATACAAGTCAGAGATGCCTTGATTCAGTGCGGATTGCATCAAGCATTGAAGGGCATCAAACCGGACAAGTTGAAGGATGACGAGTGGATTGAATATGATTTGAAGGTGAATAGCGCGATTCGGATGTGTCTCACTAAGGTCGTGTTGGCGAACGTCTCCAAGGAAGTTTCTGCGGCAAAGTTGTGGAAAACTTTGGAAGTTATGTATAAGACCTGGTCGCTGACGAATCGATTGTACCTAAAGTAGAAGATCAATAATATTCAGATGGTGGAAGGTACAAGAATCATTGAGCAAGAAGAAGAAGAGGCAAGGTTCATGCTGGAAGTGCGATAGATCCAGGCACTACAAATCGGAGTGCAAGTGGAAAGGTGGAGCAAAACCGGATTGCTCAGGGTCATCTAGCGGCAACGTAGTCATCCAAGATACCGAATCTGCATATTATGCCTCGTTGGTAAGTATCGACTTGGGGGAGGTCCTGATGGCTACTACTAATGCTACATCAGATCAGGACTGGATAATCGACAGCATGGCCACACATTATATTTGTTTGCACAAGGCATGGTTTGACAAGTATGCAGAGTGCGATAGTAGCAGGATGATGACTGACGATGGATCCAAGGTGTCGATAAGGGGAGTCGGGGATATTCGAATTGAGATGTCTGACGGGCGAGTACAGACACTCAAGGATGTTTATCATGTTCTGGGATGGCGAGGAAATTTAGTCTTACTTTACAGACTAGATTCTCTTGGGTATAAGTTCATCGGAAGCAGTGGAGTTATGGAGGTATGGGACGACAAATCTATGATCATAAAGGGGATTTTGAGTAGATTCCTATACAGATTAGCCGGTGGAGCGGTGGCACGGGCGCGATGTTCGGAAACAAGCAAGGGTACTGGTGGAGCTCGCTCAAGGACAAGGGTGATCAAGAGATGGTTCCATTGACCAAGTCTAACGACTTGGGCAATCACCAAGCTAGGTGATTGGGCTCCTGGTGCGAGGGCAAATGGGCAACGGTGATCTAGAGATGGATTCATAATTCAAAGAGATGAAGTTCGTGTGCAAGGCTTTGGATCTTGTCTTGTTTGAAGTCAAGGTGGAGATTGTTGAGAATGTTGGCTTAAAACAAGCCCTCAACATATCCAAGATTCGTGTACGAAGGATGGAGGAAGTCGGAGCGGCTATGAAGCGAAGATGGAGCGAAGACGGAGCAAAAACAGGGCCTGGCGCCCTGGGCAGCCAGACTGGGTGCCCTGGGCACCAACCCGAGGCTACCCGGACCCGTGCGCAGGAATCTGGCACCCAGGGCGCCAAGCATCGGATAGGCACAAGCGGGGGGACGCGGTTCGGTTGCGATTTTCATGGGATTTCATGAGAACTTTTAGGAGTTTGTTTCTATCTTCTCTCCTATATCTTGCACGAACTTGGGACTATAAAAAAACCCCTAGGGATGAGAAGAAGGCATCAAGGAAGGATCAAAAGGCTCTTTGAGATATCGAAGAAAGGGTAGCCATCATTGGGTTAGAGCGAGGGTTTCTCTTATTCTTGGGGTGAGAGGGTTGCGGTATCTTCTTGTTCCTTAGGGGTGATCTCTTTGTGGGTTGGGAGAGGGATTGGTTGAAGTTTTACTCCTTGTATTCCTTTTCTAAGTGAATTCATAGATCGTCGTTGCCGAAAATCATCTTGTGTTTTTGTTTGGTGCTTTGGTGTGCATTGATCGTTCGTTTTTCTCAAAGGTAGTGTGCGCCATCTTCTGACGTCCTTTTTCGACGTCCTTTTTCGTTGCACAGAACCTCAGTGGTGGGATCGATTCCCCAACAGGAGATACACAAGTCTACATTGAGGTATGGCACGTGGTGCAGGAGGTTTACAGACTTGTCGGCATTGGAAGAAGGGTATTGGGGAACTCCAGCAAAGGTCAAGTGAATGTGTGGCCGTCTGGGGAGCCTTGTACTGTGAACCGGTAGTCACTCGGGTCATTGGTAGTAATAAAGAAGGAGTTTGGGGGTTGGCTACATCATCTCTATTGCTGAGGGTGACGGGTAGTGTGCCCACGCATGCTTCGTGCCTCCACCACGATGAAACAGTGAGTTTGACTCTTCTCCTCTTAGCGAATCCACACCAGCCTCTACATTTTCTTTGCTCATTAGGTGCTCGATCCACACTGACCTCTATTGCTGCTTTTGACAAAGAGCAGTGCTATTCAGCCCAAAGGTTTTTTTGATTCTGCTCAGCCCGATTGACTGGCAGCATGCAACTGGTGGTGTAAAAGACTTCAATGTCATTAGTGGGTTTTAGTCACCAGTTACACACTGCCATGTCAATCGGGCCGGCGAAATTGGAAAAACCTTCCAACTGAATAGCATTTCTTTTTGACAAATAGGTGCCCAAGATTTAAATGTGACGCCGATGATTTACTTGACCGTTGGGGCTACATTGGATTTAAACCAAATGACTATAAAAGGCACAAACGACGCCTGTGCAGAGACAGCTGGCCTCGAAAGATAGCGACATCCACTCAGCGCTCCCTAGAGCTGGTGAGCAAAGTAGTTAGTCGCTATTTTGGATCGTTGGGTACCAAGCTCGGTGTACCGTTCATTTGGACTATAAAGTAGCTACAGTGTCATAATGTAGCTAAGCTTGCGAGTTTATTTAGGCCGATGTGGATGCTCATAATTCACACATCCCAAAAAGGAGAGCATCATCCAACCCGACATGTATATGGGGTGAGTGTATCGGACGACTACCCACAACTAGCGAATCGTAGCTAAGGGTCTCTTTGGTTGAGAGGAGGGTACCTACTTGCTATAGATAGAGATTCATATATTTGAAAAAGCATGAGTTACAATTCATGCACTTCGAAATGCCCGAGTTGTAACTACTATAAAGTTACAACTCACACTGTTTGGTTGTTTTTGGCAGTGGTTGTGGGAGACGAAGGGTGGTGGTGATCGGCGTGGGGGGTAGCGGTGGTTAGCGGCAGCAGGTGGTACCGGCAATGGTGATTGGTAAATGACAGCGGCCGGCGACGGGTGATACCTGGTAACAAATCGGTGGGGTGAAAAAGACGGACAGAAGATGCGTTTCTTCTAAGGACCGCAGTCAAAAGATCGATTAGGTGAAAAGTGTTGCCAAAAATCCAAAATACGTACCCTCATATCTGACCTCCCCGCTCTTACATTTCTCCCGAGCAGCGGTGGCAAGGCGAGCGCAAGCAGCGGTTGCAGAGGCGGGCACTAGTAGCAGTGTTGGAGGCAGGCATGAGCAGCGGCGGCAGCGGGCGAAAGTAGCGACCTCAAATCGTAGCTGCGCGGCAGCGGCGATTAGCTGAGACGAGAAAGTCATGGGGGGTGGATCGAGGGGTTCGGTTTATGATTAGGTTTATAATTTCTAGGTTTAGGGTTCAGGTCATGACTTATAGATCTTAGGATTTAGGATTATGTTTAGTTTTAGAAAAGAGTGGCATAAAACCTAAATTTAAAAAAGAGGTATTTTCATTGTGACAATATAAGTGTCTTTTAGTATAGTTGATCTTTTTACTAGGGACCTATTATTAAGTCCCCAACAAAATTTCAACCGTATTGTTTAAAAATCATGCCAAAAATTTGTGTTTGTTTGGTTGTATGGTGTTGCAACAAACGGGTTGGCTTTAGCCAAAACAAATGAGTTGCAACTCGATTGCGACTCCTCCGAACCAAACGACCCTAAAGGGGAGGATTAGTCGATTTCACTACGCGTTGCCACGATGAAGTAGGACATGGATGGGGTGGGGCCCTCTGTCTAGTTCCAGGGGCCAGAGAGAAGAGTGGGGCCGACTGCCTGCTCCCTCATCTGTTACGAGATCATTCGAAAGGATTGGGCCACCACAGTCATTACTACTCCATTGGTGGGTGAGTACGTGCCGTAGGAGAACACGATTTTATTCACCGTTCTTTGATGGGTGCTGCACATCATCGTCCTCATTGGCCTATTTCAAAGGGCTTTTGGTCATTTTACTATGATAAATAAAGCGAAATGACATACATAGTTAAAAAAATTTGATGACCGCTAAATATAACCAACCAGTGGCATTGTGCCACATATACCATATAAAAGTAAAGAAAGAATTTGAACCCCAATGATAATTAACTCCTTAGCCTCTTCAAATTACCTCCTTACCCTTATGTGATGTATGAGGCACAATACCACTGGTCGGCCATAATTAGAGGTCATTTTTTTTGGGAAATTTTATTCATACCCCAAAAATCTGTAATTAGCCCCCGTATCCCTAGCGTTTCTCAATAACTTACTCAACAATCCTTTAATACCAACAATGCCCTTTTTTTTATACCCCAAAGCCCCTGCTCAGCGTCTTTTGTACGCCAACCCAACCCAATGTTCGTTTAAACTTAGCCCCGCCCAACCCGTCGGGTTGTGCGGGGTGGGTTCGGGTTAACCCGCCCAAAGTCGGGTTGGGTTCGGGTTGGCCCGCCCAAGTTGCAGCTAGGGGTGGCAATGAGTCGTGTCGTGTCGGGTTTAGGGGTGGCAATGAGTCGTGTCGTGTTGGGTTCGTGTCGTGTCTAGTTTCGTGTCGTGTCCAAAACCCCTAGACCCGGACCCGACCCGTTTAACTAATCGTGTCTAGATCCTAAACCCGTACCCGACTCGCTAATAAACAGGTAGACACGATAAGACCCGTTTACCACCCGGATCTATTCAGTTGACCCGAGCCGACCCAATCCGACTTGACCCGACCTGATCCGAAAGACCCACTGGTTTTATATATTATAGTATCGGATTGTTGGTAGACCCGACCCGACCCGACCTGACATGACCTATTGAATACTAAACGGGTCTTCCTAGGTCTACCGTGTCCAGACCCTAAACCCGGACCCGACCCGTTTAATAAACGGGTCTATCGTGTCGACCCGTTTACGACCCGAACCCGTTTAGCCTTGACCCAGACCCGCTAACTTCGTGTCGGGTCGAGGAGAAATGATTCGGGTTGGGCTCGGATTAGCTCGCCCAAATTCGGGTTGGGTTCGGGTTGGACTCGGGTTGGGTTCAGGTTGGCCCGCCCAAGTTGCAGCTCTACTTGTGCCTTCAAGTATCAGCCAACTGCATGGGGTTTATTTAAGAGTGGGGTGTATTCAAGAGTGCATATAATTGGGGTATATTTAAGTGGGTATGTGTTTGATTGGGGTAAAATTAAGTTGGGGCGGGCCATTTAACTGGAGTGTATTGAAGGTGGGGTGTAAGGGGGAAGGGTATTTTTGGGATAAGAATGGGGTATGAAAAAAAAAAATGGGGTGTATTCAAGTTTGTTGGAAATGGGGGCTAATTACATATTTATGGGGTATGAATAATATTTTCCTTTTTTTTTCTTCAAAGATGGTGAGCAAAATCCTTTCTCCATGCCGTAGGGCTGTTTGTGTCGGCTCAACCAACGTCCACTGAGGACATTGTCTCCTCATGCCCTTGCTTTGCCTTTCTCATGTCATTTTTCCTCAAGAAAATTTTAGTTTTCTTTTTTAGGATATTGGTTAATTTACTCAAGAAAAAAATTTTGACGATCGGCTTTTATGACCAGCCAGTAATTACGATCGACCATTGTCATTGCACCACATAATCCACATAAGCGTACGAAGGTAATTTGAACCTCAATAAAAATATCAAATAACCTCTTTACCCTTATGTGGCGTATGTGGCACAATGCCACTGGCCGATCGTAATTAATGATTTCTCTCCCAAATAAGTAGTTATCCTATGTTCCGTATCTTAAGTTGGTGGTAGAGTATTGGGTGCTAAAGCAATGGTTCAATGAGGTCCAAATATTCAAACGGGATGAGGCAGTCAGCAGCTGCTACTTATTATTTCCATGATCCCATGAATATGACATGCAAACAAAGCACAATGGCCTTGAGGAAAAGTTCGCTCCATGGTGTCTGATGGTACCCAAAAATCTAGCACCAGCCCGCTACCCTAGCACATGAGGTCGCCTCCGATTCGAGGGGTTGTCTCGTCTGTCCCAGGGACCCAGGACACCTGCGATCGCTGGTAGCTCGGAGGAGGGACTCATTAAGCTCACCAGCGATCAGCTCGCATGAGGAAGAGGTCGCCCCCCTTAGAGATCCTAGAACACTTTAGAAGATTTATCACCCGCAGCTCGGGAGGCGAGCTCGCCGAACTCCCATGATCAGCTACACAAGGGCGACCCCTAGATCGCACGCAAGATAGGTCGGTCCTGGCAGAGAACAATGCACTTCAAGAAATTCACCCCTCTCGGGAGCGAGCTGCGCGAGGCTCCTCTTATAAGAAGCTGAAAAGAGTATCCACGTCGACGCAAGCAACTAGCTAAGCCCCCACCTCTAGCTCGCACAGGAGATCGCCCTTTATTTCCCACGATGACCTCCTCTGCGGAAGAGGTCGCCCCCTATCCATAGCAACACAGAACACTTTAGAAGATTCAGTACCCACAGCTCGCCCGAGAGCTCGCCCTGATCGGACAAGATCAGCTCGCACGCAAAAGAGGTCGCCCCCTCTATGGAGCTTAAAGAACACTTCAGAAGATTCAGTACCCACAACTAGCCCAAGAGCTCGCCCTGATCATACGCGAAAGAGGTCGCCCCTGCATGGAGCTTAAAGAACACTTCAGAAGATTCAGTACCCATAGCTCGCCCTGATCGCATGCAATCAGCTCACACGCGGAAGAGGTCACCCCTTGCATAGAGCTTAAAGAACACTTCAGAAGATTCATCTCCCTTGACTCGCTCAGGAGCTCGGCTGATCTGTACGCAATCAGCTCGCCCGCGGAGAGATTGTCTCTTGCTAACAGAAAACTTGGAAGGATATCTACGACACCCTCAGCTCGCCCGAGGGCTCGCCTAGTTCGCACGCGATCAGCTCGCCCGTGGTTGACCTTCGAACTTAGCTCGCCAGGTAGATCAACAAAACCTTACGTGCTAGAGCTGCTGACAATACAAGAAGGGCACGGAGCAACGACAATAGCTGGGTTGATGGGCTATCGTGCTGATCGGCTCGCCCTGTCACGCAACCGCAAGGAGTTCATCTGCCTACCAGCGAGTATCGCCTACAGTAAGGCGGTGACAGATCGACAGATGTCGCCACCCTCGTGGAGCTACGGGGACGATTGTGAGCCATGTTCGCCGGCAAGAGTCGGTCCAGAGCGTCCCCAACTAGAGCCTTCCATAGCGCCTATGTGGCCTAGACAAGACCGGTGTATCCCCCTTCGTGGCCCCTAGCCATCGCCTGACAGGCTAAATGACAAGGTGCATCAAGGACCCATGTGGGCTGGCACGAGGAGGTATAGAAAGTGCGAGCTCTAGCGATCTACAAAAAACCTATAAAGGTACAACCCGAGGCTCCAAAGCATAAGTTCGAAACTCTGAAACTGAGACCTCTTTTGATTCCTAAATCCTCCCCTTTCGAACCTTTACTGACTTGAGGGTCGGAGGATTTACGCTCCTCACGGAGCCAACCGTTCACGTGATTTTCTTACCTTGCAGGTCGAGCGACCTCATCGATGAAAAATTCTCCCGACAGTGTCCATACCTGGAGTTAAATAGGGAATCTCTCCTTGTTTCTGCTGTCGAACTGCTCTCACTCATAAAATCCAAGACATTTTGGTTCGAGATCCCTGATATCATTTTTACCAAAATCTAAATAATTACAAAACCTCCTCGTGCATTGGACATGGGTGCATTGGAATAGGTACTCACATATAGTACTGCAATATTGTGTACATGCATGTACATCATTTGTGTACATGAGAGAGATTATGTAATTACTGAAAATGATCACCAAGTATCATGTATTGCCCAAACTATAGAAGGTACATTTATTATTTGCTTTTATGCTCACCAGACCATGTGAGGTAGGTCACACATGTATGTATATTGTCACTTGGATGGATGATTTTACCCTTTTATTGATAAATTGTGGTATTTTTAGTTCTTTCCTTATGACCTACGAAAGGCCGCCATCGTTGCCCCCCATCACCTACCGCCATCGACAAACACTGACATTGGCCATAAGCCACTGCTGGCCACCATCACCAATGTACCACCACCATTCAAAAAAAAAAAAAACTTGTTGCTTCCTTTTTTTTTTTCTTTGCGACCTATTGATTTGTACCATTTGTAGCGGGTCGCAACTTGCAACAAACACAACCATGTAGATAACAAAACTCTCGCAGAGTGATTTTCTTCGATCGCAAAACTTCTTCAGCCAACTTGCGACAAACACAATCATCGAGATAATAGAACTTTTACTTAGTTATTTGCATTAGTCGCAGGTTCTTTTACGGCCGTCACAAGATTTTAGCGATGGTTGTAACGTACGGCAAACACAACCATACAAATAGTAGAACTTTCGCCAAGTGCTTTGTGTCCATCGTAAGTTTTATACGACCGTCACTTGCAATGGACGCAAATCACTTTGTGTTTATATTTCATAACCTTTTTGTGGTAGTCATGGTTGAATGTAAGTGGGCTTGCAATCGGACTTTTCTTTCAATGTTGATGGCTTTAATAAAGGTGCTAATATATACGTCTATTGCTCGCAAAGCGATAGGTCTACGAGGATAATTGCTAGTAATTGTACTATATGACCTTGATGATAGTTCATCCAATAGAAAAAGCAAAGAAAGCTAGAGGAAGAACTGACTGAGCAAGTAAGGGGGTGTTTGGCATCATTCCGGAATAATCTATTTTCATTCCGAATTCCATGATTTGAAAATAACGGCTAGTAATTGTTCCGGTGGAATGATGGACTTGGGAACTAAAAAAATATCACTCCGAATATTTCTATACCAACCAGAATGCTAGTCCATCAAATTGTATTAGAAATAGTAATTGACGGTAATAGCCTCTTCTGGAAGAGGATTAAGGGGAACAGTTGTTCCACATACCAAACACCCCCTAAGAGGATGTTTGGTATCGATCCGGAATTGGCCGTTTCTATTTCCGATTCAGGATTTTAAAAATAACGGCTAATATTTGTTCCGGTGGAATGAAGAGTTGGGAACATGATTTGATCGTTTCGTGAGATTCTTTGCCAATCAAACACTGAACCTTCAAATTAATACTTGAAATGATAATTGATGAAAATATCCTCTGCTGGATGAGGATTAAACGGAACAGGTAGAGTAAGCAGATGTAACATACCAGTGAAGTGTCTATTATTATTTATTCTACTTAGTCCTCTCATGGCACCTCATACCATTCCATGAAAGAGACTTCACACCAAGAAAAAAAATGGCCTAATGCTAAACCCCTTCCTCTATAATAACGAAGGCTAGTGGAGTGCCTCTCATGATCACTTCGGTTAGAGGTTGGAGGTTCAAATCCACGCCTAATATGGATTTGGTATCGGTCGATCTCAAATCCCGATCGAGAGTGGGATGGCAACTTTTTGGCTCGCTATGGGAGCTTTGGGTATAACTCTCGCAAGGGTTGGCTACAAGAGAATACGAAGGATCGTTAGCGAACACTTGTGTCAATAATTTGTGTGTGTGTACGTGTGTATGTGTGGGTGGGTGGAGGAGGGGGAGGGATACTTGTACGTAACTATAGCTCTCTCCCACTTTGCCTCCCTCTACTCATTAGGACCATAACTCGAGACGTCACAATTTTCTCTCTCTTTTGTGCATTCGCATATGTAGCTACCAACTCTTATCAATTAACAATCCTTTCTTCCGACAATTGAGGCCGCATCTCAATGGAAAGCATGAGGCCTTAATCGGCAGTTTATGTAATCGAGTCACGTGGGCCTTCCTCCAGTCTTTGTTGCGGGTTTATCTCTTGCTTTTGTCACAGGCTTATCCGTGCTCAGTGTGGTGGTATTTTGTGTTCTAGGAACTAGCAGACCATCTTTGATAAAGGGATCCTTATATATAGGAAATATAGAGAATATGATCCTCCCCACCAGAGTACATATGGGCCCACTACTCTTAAAAGATGCCATGTGGCCAACATTCAACAAGAGTTGGACATTGATCAACTTAGGTTGACCTCTTTCAGCAATGACCAAGAAAAAAAATTCACATGACATTACATTTTTAGCATCCCAAAACAATTATGCCAATAGTATATTAGCGTGGAATGTTTTCTAATCTGATCACGTCTTTTTAACTTCTATCTTTAAATTTTTTCAAATAATCCTAACCTAACCATAGTGGATTGACCACACATTCATAAAAAAAAAAAAAGAGGGGAATAGAGAACGTGACAACCATGAGTGATGATATTAGGAAGTGATTAATGTGGCCACGATGCGAATCTCAGCAGAGAAATGATCCAATAAGGCGTCCAATACGTAAGGTGGCGTGCTTTGATTCATCACAACCATCTGATGGCAGGCAATTCGATAGGTGAATGTCACTTAGCCCGAACCGATGGTTGCAGATGCATCAATTCCGCCACCTCACGATACGAAACACCCGATGGAATCACCACTCTTTTCATTGATCTCAATATGGTTCACTTTTCTATCCATATTACCGAAGTGAGCGAGGGGTTCATCCTACTCAATAACTATAAAAAGTCTGGTCGTCGGATTGCAGTTAGTGTTATAAAATGTGGGGAGTGGGGTTTGATATTGCCCATTCCAACGTTATTGTTGGTGTTTTTCAACACAATATAGTAGGAGTCGGTAAAAAAACGTTCGTGCAATTTATAAAAGCATATCTTCCTATTCAATGAAAGCTCTTCTTCCTTGAAAGGTGATATATATATATATATATATATATATATATATATATATATATATATATATATATATATATATATATATATATATATATATATATATATATATATATATATATATATATAGAGAGAGAGAGAGAGAGAGAGAGAGAGAGAGAGAGAGAGAGAGAGAGAGAGAGAGAGAGAGAGAGGCTGCCAGCCTATTTCCCCTATTTGGGCTGTCAACTGACAGCCGTTGGATTCTCATCACGAAAAAACCAAATAAATGTCGAAAATAGGGGAAATCGTGGTTCCTCCTGCGCCCTGCGATCTTCCCTCTTCGTCTCCGGCGGCTCAGGCTCCCGTCCCCCTTTGTCTCCGGCAGCTACCCTGAACGATGATTGCTCTCGGCCCTTCCGGCAAGCACCCCCGAACAGGGATTCACACTCACCCCCTTTGATTCGGTCCCCCTTATCCTCTGTCAGGCAACCTCGACCACTGAATCGTAGTCGCCCCTCCATCCGGCACCGGTCAGCCCTTCCCCTCCGTCAGGCCACCCCCGGCTGATGAATCGCACTCGCTCCCTCCGGCAGCCACGTCGGGCTGCTCCCTCCAGCAACCACTCGCTCCCTCCGGCAGCCACGTCGGCCCTTCCGGCAAGCACCCCCGAACAGGGATGATTCAGCGATCGGGGTGGATGCTGGCAGCAATCGACGCCGGAGGTGGAGGTGGAGGGTGGTGGTAGGGACTGGTGTAAATGTGTGATCGGCACCGGAGGTGGAGATGTGGTCGGAGCCGGGCTGCTGGTCGGAGGGGGCTGGAGGTGGGGGTGCTGGAGCGCCGTCGGGCTGGTCGGAGCCGGGCTGCTGGTCGGAGGGGGAAGGAGACGGAGGTGGGGGTGCCGGAGGGCCGTCGGGCTGAGTGCTCGAGATCGAGAGAGAGAGAGAGAGAGAGATAGAGAGAGAGATCGAGAGAGAGATGGGTGACAATTGTGAAGTTTTTTTTTTTTTTTTTAAATGGACGGTTCGTGATGGGGATCGGAGGGCTGTTAGCTGACAGCCCAAAGTTGCAAGTGGGCTATCAGCTCATACCCCGTATTCTCTCTCTCTCTCTCTCTCTCTCTCTCTGTATATATATATATATATATATATATATATATATATATATATATATATATATATATATATATATATATATATATATATATATATATATATATATATAGAGAGAGAGAGAGAGAGAGAATACGGGGTATGAGCTGACAGCCCATTTGCTCAAATGGGCTGTCACTGGCAGCCGTCCGATCGCTTAGATCAGACCGTCCAAAAATAAAAACAAAAAAAACAAAAATTGTTGACAGTTGTTCTCATTATCTCTCTCGATCTCGAGCAGCAGCAGCCACCGCCCACCCGACCTCCGACTCGGCTCCCTCCCTCTGGCTCCGGCTCCCCCTAGCCCCACCGAACACCACGCCAGAAGAGGCAACGCCACCAGCGGAGAACTCCCGGCAACAGCCGTCGTCGGTGGTCTTTGACGCGGCACTCCTTAGCCGGCAGCCCGACATCCCAGCGCAGTTCGTATAACCCGAGGAGGACAAGCTGACCACCAACGCACACAAGGAGCTAGCGATCCCCCTGATCGACCTTCGCGGATTCCTGTCGGGGTAGCCCGACGCGGCGGAGCTGGTCTCCAGGCTTGTCGGCGACGCGTGCGAGCGGCACGGGTTCTTCCACGTCGTCAACCATGGCGTCGACGCGGGCCTCCTGGCGGAGGCCCACCGCTGCATCAACGCCTTCTTCTCGAAGCCGCTCGGGGAGAAGCAGTGGGCGCAGCTGCGGCCCGGCGAGAGCTGCGGCTACGCCAGTAGCTTCACGGGGAGGTTCTCCTCCAAGCTCCAGTGGAAGGAGACCCGAGCGGGCTTGGTGGACGCCGGAGCCGGAGGGGGTGGATGCCGGAGGGGGTGGTGACGCCAGAGGAGGAGCCGGAGCCGGAGGGAGGGAGCCGGGCCGGAGGTCGGGTAGGCGGTGGCTGCTGCTGCTCGAGATCGAGAGAGATAGAGAGAACAGCTGTCAACAATTTTTGTTTATTTTTTTATTATTTTTGGACGGTCTGATCTAAGCGATCGGACGGCTGCCAGTGACAGCCCATTTGAGCTAATGGGCTGTCAGCTCATACCCTGTATTATATATATATATATATATATATATAGAGAGAGAGAGAGAGAGAGAGATGCATGCTAGGGTGCGGCGTGTAGTGCGTGCGGCGCCGTACCGCAGCCGTCTGATGCACCGCTGCGGTGCGTGCGATGCACGCAGCGGTGCATCAGAAGGCTGCGGTGCGACGCCGCACGCACCGCACGTCGCATTTTAGCATCTCTCTCTCTCTCTCTCTCTCTCTATATATATATATATATATATATATATATATATATATATATATATATATATATATATATATATATATATATATATATATATATATATATATATATATATATATATATATATATATATATATATATGTAGGGAAATGAGTTCCTATGACATGTCATAGGGAGTACCCTATGACATATGGTGAGTTAGTAACCCTAGAATATTTAGAATGGTTTGAATTTTTATGAGGATGATCACCCTATCTTAGATAGGACCCCCGCAAAAAATCGACTCATTCTAAAACTTCTAGAGGCATCAAATATGAATTTCAATTTAACGGTTAAAACGGATGGCAGATAAAGCTTCTAGCATTTGATGCCCCAACAAGTTTTAGAATGCTTTGATTTTTTGTGGACATTCTATCTAAGGTAAGGTGATCACCCTCAAAAAAATTCAGCACATTCTAAACATTCTAGCATTACTAATTCACCATATGTCATAGGGTACTCCCTATGACATGTCATAGGAACCCAGCCCTCATATATATATATATATATATATATATATATATATATATATATATATATATATATATATATATATATATATATATATATATATATATATATATATATATATATATATATATATATATATAAGGGGCATGCTATGCTGCGGCATGCGGTGCGTGCGGCATCACACCGCAGCCGTGTGATGCACTGTTGCGTGCATCGCATGCACGCAGCGCGTGCATCACACGGCTGCGGTACGATGCCGCACGCACCGCATGCCGCATTCAAGCATTTCTCTCTCTCTCTCTCTCTCTCTCTCTCTCTCTCTCTCTCTCTATATATATATATATATATATATATATATATATATATATATATATATATATATATATATATATATATATATATATATATATATATATATATATATATATATATATATATATATATATATATATATATATATATATATATATATGGGGACGGGGAGCCTGGACCTCAGGTGCAGCGTCCAGGCTGCACCCGCGCGGCATGGATGCCACGTGTCTGGAAAAAATCAGAAAATCCCGGACGGTTCGGCGCCATAATTATCGGATGAATTCTCAGCCACCCGATCCGTCCCATCCAACGGCGTTGATTCCCCCGCGCGCGGCATGGATCTCGCTGTTACTGTGGCGGGCACAGTAACAGCGAGATTTACTGTGGCCCGTTCGATTTGATTTATTAGACATATCGCATTCATTTGGGTTGTTCGGGTGAATCTGGCCCGTCTGATCGATCGAATCGGACGGGCCAAATCAATCTCGCGGTTACTGTAGCGGCTACAGTAACCGCGAGATTGATTTGGCCCGTCCGATTCGATCGATCAGACGGGCCAGATTCACACACACAGCATAACAGCCGGAGGGGATTTGTTTGAGCCGTCGATCGCAGGATCTAACGGTTAGGATTCATTCCACCTTAAATCTCGTTGTTACTGTGCCCACCACAGTAACAGCGAGATCCATGCCGCGCGCGGGGGAATCGACGCCGTTGGATGGGACGGATCGGGTGGCTGAGAATTCATCCGGCAATTATGGCGCCGATCCGTCCGGGATTTTCCGATTTTTTTCGGACACGTGGCATCCATGCCGCGCGGGTGCAGCCTGGACGCTGCACCTGAGGTCCAGGCTCCCCGTCCCCTATATATATATATATATATATATATATATATATATATATATATATATATATATATATATATATATATATATATATATATATATATATATATATATATAGAGAGAGAGAGAGAGAGAGAGAGAGGGCTGGGTTCCTATGACATGTCATAGGGAGTACCCTATGACATATGGTGAATTAGTAATGCTAAAATGTTTAGAATGTGTTGAATTTTTTTGAGGGTGATCACCTTACCTTAGATAGAATGTCCACAAAAAATCAAAGCATTCTAAAACTTGTTGGTGCATCAAATTGTAGAAGCTTTATCGGCCATCCATTTTAACCGTTAAATTGAAAATCATATTTGATACCTCTAGAAGTTTTAGAATGAGCCAATTTTTTGCGGGGGTCCTATCTAATATAGGGTGATCATCCTCATAAAAATTCAGAACATTCTAAATATTCTAGGGTTACTAACTCACCATATGTCATAGGGTACTCCCTATGACATGTCATAGGAACTCATTTCCCTATATATATATATATATATATATATATATATATATATATATATATATATATATATATATATATATATATATATATATATATATATATATATATATATATATATATATATATATATATATATATATATATATATATATATATATATTAGGGAAAAGGGATGCTGGACCTGAGGTGCAGCGTCGTTGCTACACCTCAAGCATTGTTTGACCATCCTAGAAGTTTTGGAATTTGATGAAATTTGGTGAGGGTGTTTTCTAAGGTAAGATGATTATCCTCACCAATTTTCATCAAATTCCAAAACTTCTAGGGGGTTCAAATGGTCGAAGCAAAATCAGCCGTCCACAATCACCGTTAAAATCTGCAGATTTTGCTTCGACCTTTTGACCCCCCTAGAAGTTTTGGAATTTAATGAAAATTGGTGAGGATGATCATCTTACCCTAGACAACACTCTCACCAAATTTCATCAAATTCCAAAACTTGTAGGGGGATAAACAAGCGAGAGGTGCAGCAACGATGCTACACCTCGGGTGCAGACTCCCCGCCTATATATATATATATATATATATATATATATATATATATATATATATATATATATATATATATATATATATATATATATATATATATATATATATATATATATATATATATATATATATATATATATATATATATATATATATATATATATATATTCGAAGCACTTAAAAGTAAAAATAGTCGTCTCGTACCACGCAATCATCATGGTTCGAGATATACACACAAACTAATGTGTCGTATGTTCGGATCACTCGTCTCTTATGATGAACACATGAAGGGTTCACCTAGGGGGTATGAGGATGATTTTATTCCAATACGGTTGGGACATTACACACTGTCTTTCATTGATCCATTTTAAGGGTTTTAGATTCTTTTGTGAAATGATAAAAAACCTTTTAAAATCGACCAATGAGAGAGAGGGTGATGCTGCAACCTCTTTGAGAAGGTTTGAACAAAATCGTTCTCAATATCATGAATGGGGGTGAGTGGACAGCAATCCCGAACCATCCTTGGTGGTAGCGAAAGACAGGTGTTCATGAGTGGGCCCTGAACCACGGTGATAGTATGATTCGCCGACTATTTATAATTTGCTTTTTTGTAATCTAATGTTGGAATAGTCACTAAAAGACTAATCCACCACATATATTTAAAACACCCCATAATCAACGAGGGGGGGGGGGGGGGGGGGGGGTCCCCCGACAGCCAAGTTGCAATCACAGTTATCCAGTGGAGTCCATATCCACGTATGCTTATATCCTAATCAAATCCCTTCTTAACTCCTTCCTTGCCTTTGCCGCCTCTTCCTTTCTTTATGTGCTGGGGCCCAATTGATCAGTCGGCCAAAATGAGACGAGACCCTAAGAGAGGGGAAAATTTTCAGCACGCACTGCATAACGTTGGAAATGTACACATGCATGTCAGAATTGGACAAGTGGCACACATTTATGTCCTTTGTCGAAACGACTGAATGTTAACGCCCTTTGTTAAAAAATTTCCATTGAAAAAAAATTATCGAAATAAGACGAGGTGTACATTTTCAACACTACGCAGTGCGTGCTTAAAATTTTTTCCAAGAGAGAGAGAGAGCCGAGTATTTGTGGGTAGCTACATGGCTATATTGATGATGAGAGAGAGAAGGTGATCCGATGGGATCTACTAGTGGGAAGTGGGAAAAAAAGAAAAGAGGAGAAGGAAGAGGGGGAGGAAAAAAAAAAAGAGGATTCGTCCAAATCCTGGGATGCCCTCCACACCCAAAGATGGGTACTACGACTTCAGACAGTCCGATCATCATCACGGTACCCCACCTGTCGTGATCTCTGTAATAAATGTGAAGCATGAGCTCACCCTGGCCTGAAGCAAAGTATTGTCCTATCTGTTGTTGATTGTCCTCCCTTGTCTCCCTCCGCCTCCCCCGATTCTTCACGCTGTTTACCCATCTTGTGGCCCAACCAACATCGTGCATGGTTGTCCAAACACAGCCCTCTCTCTCTCTCTCTCTCTTTTTCTCTCTCTACAACCAAACACAGCCATTTGCTCTCTCTCTCTCTCTCTTTTTCTCTCTCTACAACCAAACACAGCCATTTGCTCTCTCTCTCTCTCTAAACATGGGTGGATGCTGAGACGACTGATACCCATCTATCATTCTAGGAGGGAAGGGACATGACATGGACTGATACCAGCCAACTTTGATGCCGCACAGTGCACCCACTACCCAATTATCTTACGTTTCTGTGTGTCCATATCTATTAAAGTCGCAGTCGTAGTTGATGGGCACGCTCAGTCCAGTCAGGGTAACATATGAAATGACTCTCTCTCTCTCTCTCTCTCTCTCTCTCTCTCTCTCTCTCTCTCTCTCTCTCTAAGAGGGTCACCCATTTTGAGGAGTCCGGCGTGCCAAGCATCACGACGGGTCCAGGTCGAGGCCATTGACTAGTTTTTTTGGTTCTTCAAAGGTTGGAGGTCACAATCGGATCCCAAACAGGCAACACGTGCTGGCCCTACAGGAGAGGAGACTGCGACGTCGGGAGACCCAATTGCCACTGGGCGGGAGAGACGCCATCACCGGCGACCGACTAGACGCCACTGTGCTTGAGCCTAAACCCTAAAAAAATAGGACACCAACTACGACCACGCCCATCTTGGCGGGACACATGACCACTGAACAGTCCCCACATACCGGAAAAAAAACAGAGCTAGGACCAACAAATCAAAAAAAAACCAGCAAACTCAAAAATTCAACATGTCGGCGATCCTCCGCCAACTCCAGCGTCACAACCTGACAGAAAATTGGAGCTGCTCTGTTCCTCCGAAATGCTCGTCGACCGCCACCATCCGACAGGAGCCTCCCACCACCCTAAGGAGGCGGTCCGAACAACCACCGACAGAGAACCTCGATTCCAAGGCTGGAACCAACCTACAACAGCACCCGATAAGAAACACAACTCCCTACGTCGAGCTATGGACAGCAGCCGAGAAGGGAAGAATGACGCGTGACTCCGGTGCGACAGACACAAAAACGCCGGCCACCGGAGACGCCTCTATTCACAGAGGGAGGGGAAGAGAGGCCGGATCCCAGCCCCAGACAGAGCGGACCCAAGTCCTGGCCCCGTCGGCGGTCGCCGAGGAGGCCGGATGATTCGCAGCGAAACCCTAACCCTAGGGAGAAAGGGGGAAAAAAAAGGGGCACGGTGTTGTGATCCGAGACCCTTGCGCAGTGGAAGGAGCGAGAAGACACTGTGGAAGGGGTTTTCCGCCGCACCTGCCAGATGATGACACATGTACCGTCCGGTTTGCCTCGACTAGAAGACCCAAAGAACCAAACGAAATAAACCGAGTCCGGGTTGAGCAGACCTGACCCGCGAAGCTGCACCATCTACAGAGAGATACGCTATGGAGGAAGGTCGCGGGAGCCCGAGCTCCTCGACCAGAATCAGGTCGGGGAAAAGGTCGCACAGGTCGTGGACCTGACCCGACTATTCGCATTCCTGGAAAGCTTGACCTAATCAACGCAAGAGAACCGCCACTAAGCGAAGAAAGATCAAAAGATTCCTATAACGACCGGGAGACTTGCCAGGCTAGGCGATCCTGAGGATATCTCGCTCTTTAGGATCGTGGATTGCACGCGATGGGTAAGAGACGCACAATCCACGGGAGCGTAGAAAGAAAGTATGAAAGGCGTCCGATTGGAGGGGATCTGCCATAACCGTCCTGAGATAATCGGAGGATAGACCGCAGCGATTGTACACATATATGAGGAGGTCTACAAAAGAAATCACGCCCCTTCATGGGCAGTAAAGCAATTCAAACCTGTAGGTGGCTTCCGAGACCCACGACCACACACACATCTTCTCTAACTCCCTTCCTTGATTTGAGCGTCGTAGGGGCCTTGGCTCGGAGGTAAGGCTCGGTCTTTTCGCAGGTTCTAGCAGGAAGGTGGCAGGGGTATGGTCAAAGCTCCGCTTGACGATCTGGTGTGCCAAGGAGGATCCAAATTTTCCCCCCCACATTCTCTAGCACCGTCTGTGGGATCCAAACCCACGACCATCGAAGTTTTGCCATGGTGACGACTCGTCAAGGCAAGGAGAAATCGCTCGCCCCAGGATCGTCCTCGGACACGGCCCCGGGTGGACAGAATCTTTCCGGTGGAGAGAAACGGGAACCTCCCTCTTCCCTTCCCCCGCAGCGGCTACTGGAAGTCATCTTAGCCAACCAAGAAGAACTCTTCAGGAAGATGGACATCATGACGACGGAGAACCGCGCTAGCCAGCGGGTAGACCTGAAGACTCCCCATGTAGAGTCCTGAGCCTGATCCAGGACCCCGGCCAAGAGCCGATCCTAGGAGAGAACATCTCGACGACACCATGCACCGGAAAGGAGTCATTCGGGGCCTCAGCCGGATGGCCAGATCAACTATGTCATCGAGAACCTGTTAAGGGGCTTAGCAGGTCGAATGAGCACTATTGCTCGTCCAGCCTCGGAGCCGAACATTGGAGCGTCCAAACCTAAAGATTCATGCTTCAACGTCTGGGACTGCCTCGGTCCTCAGCCAGCCCCTGTGGCAGAAAGGCGATTCGTTCTGGTCCCGGGTGGCTACGTCAACTAATGTAGAGTCTCGACATCTCCGACGTGAAGAGAGAGAGGAGGAGCAGGGCCGGCCTATCACACGACATTGGCGTCGCCCCTAGATGAGCGACCTCAAATGCACCAGGATGACCTAGTCAACCTTGTATCCCAACGCCTTGGGCACTGGGTGGATTTGATGGCGCAGAATGCCATCAAAGGGGCAGAGCCCCCTCACGATGAGGGTGCTGGCTACCCATTTTTCCCATGACCAACGAGCTCCCCGATTCAAAAGATTCGACGAATCGGGTGATCCTTGTACTCACCTCCTCGAGTACAAGAATCAGATGAATCTGTACGACTCGTTGGACGAGTTGTGTCGGATGTTCCAGCGGAGCCTTAGGGGGCCCGCGCTGAAGTGGTACTCCAGATTGCCCATCGGTAGAATCGATAACTACACCGACCTGGCGCGTCAGTTCCTGGACCAGCACGGGTGTAACCGGAGGCAGTCCAAGAGAATCGATTCCCTATTTAGCCTTCGGATGACGCCACGCAAATCTCTGAAGGACTTCACCCTCCGGTTCAAGATGGAGGTCCTGGCTATCGACGACCTAACGGGTCAGGGTGCTATAGTTGCCATGGCGTTCCGGAGTGGGTTGAGGACTTGCCACTCTTTCTAGTACTCTCTCATCAAGAAGCCTGCCATGAGCATAGGAGAACTATACAACTGGGCGGAATGATATATCCGTACAGAGGAAGACTTAGGTCGGGCCATCACCCGCCGCGTGGCAAATCCACCATTCTATGTAAGAGAGTCAGTCTCTCCGCGCAAAGAGAGACACCACGATCCCTTTCTTAGAATTGGAGATCGGGTCGTCGCCCGGAAACCCTTTAGTGCGTAAGAATTGGACTTCGATTAGTTCGTCAGCAATCAAAACCCTTCTTCTGAAGCTATAGGCCAGGTCACCTGTTAGTGGGTGGCTTGTTGTAAGCCCGAGATTAATGCAACTCGGCAACCGATAAAATGATCGAGGCATGGTGAGTCTGAGTTGCGGCTCCTCACCGGTGATAGACTTGATGAATAATGAAGAACCCAAAGCCTCTCACCCGGAAGAAACAAGAGAAAACCCTTACCAAAGCCCACAAGTCTCCTTGGATTGTTGTCCCTTACTCTTTATGATGGTTACCCTCTCTTGTAGTTTTTCTTGTCACCTAGGTTCATCCTAGACTGTTTCTTTTATAGGCTTACATTTGTATACAAGTTGTAGAAGGAATCCCACGAGAAAACACATATTGAACTGCCTCACCAGCATGATGCCATATCAAGTCGTGTGCACGGCCTGGGGATATTGTGTGCACGACCCAGCCTCGTTTCCTCGCCCAACTTTTATATCGATGCCAGTTGTGCGCACAACAGGAGGTTGTGTACACGACTGTGGCTAGCCGATTCGTCCTGCTCATGGGGTCTGTCTTTCGCCGTTTCTTCGTGCACGAACCTTGGAGTTGTATGCGGTTCATTTAGAGCCACATTTTTAACAAATGCCCCCCCTCCCAAAATATGGCTTGAACCTTGAGTCATAACTTATTTGGAACTTGTGTTATTATATAAATTAGTTGGTTTCCTATTGGACATGTTGTCTTTTTTTTGTTTTTCAAGGGACCACTATGTGGACGGTACGTTTAGTGCGCAGGTGCAAGATAGACCAAGGATCAAAGCTCATCATAGGAGTGAGAGAAAAGTTGTTTATTAAGTACACAATTAGAAGAGTTTGCCACTATGATGAGATGGAGGCCCACTACAACAGAGCGAAAGAAAAAATGTCGTAGCACTTATTGCATCACGTTGTTGGGTGGTATATGCTAATCCTATTTTTATATTTCAAAGAAAGGAATAATTTACTTTGTATCAAGATTTATAAATGGCAAGAACTAACTGGCTCTTCGCCTGGTGGTTCTTCCTCTTTCCCTTATCGGAGAGGTTTTCTGTTTGACTCCTGATATGGACACCATAGAGAAAACTTTTCCTCAAGGTCGATATATCTTGTTTGTGTATATATGTGAATCTTGATTGTTGATGTCATGTTGATAACTTGGTTGCCAACTACGTGAGCACATGTTTGGACTTAGAGCCCTCTCGGAGGCTGCTTTGCACAAGCAACAGATTCTAAATTTGCATCTCATCTTCCTTTCAAGATCTCATCCTTCGAATCCACCCCCCTGAAGTAAATTAATTACTTAATAGGGCTCTCGTTTTTGCATGTCGATCCCTCCAAACTAGTCTAATTATGTATTAACCCTTGGCAATCTTTTGTTTACATATAGATCCTCCAAAGTATTTAAAACTGTGCATATTCACACCTGCTACTATCCGTCAACAGAAAGTGGCTTAGATACGGTGAGTTTCAAGCTTTAGGTCCAAATGACCATTTTACTAGTGGTCAAAGGGTGACTTACCACCTGCGTTAGCTAATTTTAGTTGTTTTTAGTGTAATTAAGTACCTTAATCCTAACTCTTCTTCGGTCTCCCCATGATACTTGTCCATCCCTCCATGCTTGTCGGACAGTCCTCTACGCTCATCTGGTAGGTTTGACAATCCTTCATGTTTACACCAAACAATTAATCAGGAAATATTTTGAGTATATTCACTTTTTTGAGATGATAGCTAACAAGAGGGGTGAATGTGCACAATGTTACATGTTTTGGAGGGTCGACATTCAAATATAAGATTTCTAGGAGGTAAAACATAACTAGACTAGTTTGTAGGTGGTTAATTAGTAGAAAACCCTTTTTTTTTATTAAGGTCAGCGGCGGAAAGCTATCATTCGAAGAAATGATATTTGCATAATCTAGTATGATTTAGATATCATCCTGGGAAAACGTCAGCGCACTGCAAATTGATGATTCATCTTTGAGCTTGTGACTTGGGACCAGGCCCGAAAGATTTCATCACCGAACTTTATAATTAGGGGGACCTTTGAGTCCCTTCCCTCCCCCTCCCCCTCCTTTGTTTCTTCCTTCCACTTTTTAATTTACTGGTAGAGGTCAAGGCCGAACCCCCCCTCCCCCCCCCCCCCCCTCTTATTCTCCGAGAGGGATTTCTCAAAAAATGTATAATCTAGTATGATTTAGATACCGACATCTCTCCATCTAAATAGACCAAGATTCCATTGTTTAGTCAGACGACTTGATCCACATAGTGCAGCCCATCGTGACGGGCATTGCAATGGGCCCACCGACTTGTGCCGTTGATAATAAATTGGTGTTACCCATAACTTTTATTTTATGGGGTCAAACAAAAACAAAATCCCAATTTTTTCTCTCACCCTAAATTAATTATTAAATAATAATAAACTAGAAACGAAAGTCCTTTTCTATACAATATTTGATTCTAAAATCAAGAAAAGATACTAAAAAATCTATTTTTGAAATCCTAGTCTTTCTTTAACAAAGAAACCCACGATTAGTGTTGATGAGTCCCCATCACAACATTGCATGAGCTTTCCTATCTGTGGGGTTATTAAAAACCATGACATTTCTCTCGCTCTTATGACGAGTTTCGATCCTTTAATCTATTTTATGCCGGCACACTAGCAGATGATGTACTGATTGCTATGATGGCCCCTTAAAAAAAATAAATTTGCGTGAGCCACTTCCACCGAATCTCTAATGACGTACACAGGCATATGTAATCAAAATTATGTAGAGACCTGCCTTATGAGATGACCATGAGTCATGGACTTGTTATACACAGATGCGGATTGGGATGGAAACTCATATACGCAACAAAATAAGAGTTTTGAATGGTTAAAAAATAAAAAATCCCCCAAAAAAAAATTTAAAAGAATTTAATTAGGATTTTAACCCGAACAAATCTATGATTTGAGTTGAATTTGCGGCCTTAGTTCATCAGTTTTGAAAGACAAGCGAACAATTAGGGGGACTATCAGCTGACATTACATTATGTACAAACAAAAAAAAGACATTACATTAGGATTTGACCTAATTATTTTTTATTAGGGCAAATTACAAGAACCTCCCCTGAGCTATACACCTCATTTCATATTGGTCACTTAACTTTTATTTTGAACAATTTGATCCCTGAACTATTCTCCTTCTGCATATAGCCTATTCTGTCAACTTTTATTTCGAAAATATCCTTATCCTAGAAAGCACAAGTTAAATATTCTAAAACAATTTTTTGAGCCTTATTGAAAATTTATAAGGGTATTTTCGGAATAAAAAGTTGACGGAGGAGCTAAATGCAGACAGTGCATAGTTCAAGGATCAAATTGTTCTAAAAAAGATTGAGGGACCAATATGAAATGCGGTATATAGTTCATGGGAGGTTCTTGTAATTTGCCCTTTTAATTATGAAGCAGCCAACTGCCCAAATGGGCACGACTAAGTGAGAATGATCGAAGAACTAACCCAATGATTAATAAAGTAGAGATTCTTTCTAGATGAATAAAGTGGCTAAGCCTGTTACCTAAAGCTGGCCCTGATTGAGCCCAGATCCTTTGGGACTAACAAGTGTAGTACAACTATCAGTGGAATGGGCTCAGTAGAGCCCAAAAGAAGTACATAAAAGGACTGTCAATTGGGCCGGGCTAGCCCGATACCCACCATTTCGACCCGAAAAAATATAGCCTGAGTTATATTTGGGTTTGGGCTGGGCTAAGCTTGGACATAATCTCAGGTCCCAAATTTAGTTTGGGCTGAGCTCAGGCCATGTTAAGCTTGGCCCATTTTACGTCCAAGCCTGAATTAATGAGGGTATTTTAGGTATTTAACTCATATATAATAGTATGATTGTAAGACCAAAGAATTCCATACACAGGAGTCCCTTATTTGATGACCAATTTTTAATTGGTATGTGCTTTGATAGCAAAATGTGTGTAAATGTAGTAAAATGCCTTATGAATGCAACTTGTTATATGATGAAGATATCTTCGTAAAGTCTGATGCCGCCGGGCTTTGTGTGCCGTCTCTTCTTCCCCTTTTCCTCTTAGGGTTAGGGTTTCTCTCCCCCATATCTTGGTCTCCTCATATGTCACTGACAACTATAGGGAGACCGGGAATTCGGTGAGGGCTACGGTGGGGTCAGGATCTGGCCCCTTCCTTCCCCTTTGTACATAGGGGTATCTCCTTGGCCGGCGGTTTTGTGTTTATCTAGCTTGGGTCGCAAGGGCTACCACGGCTTAGATCGACGGCCTCGCTCGGCGGCGAGGATGCGGGGTCTAGGGGCGGAGTGCAGATCTGGCCCCGGTGTCGAGATTCTACCGATGGTTGTCCAAATTGCCTCCGCCAAGCGGCTCCTGGTGATTCGTAAAGGTGGTGACGAGTTCGACGATGGCTCAAGATACCTGCTGTGATTCCTCCACGAGGTGACTGAGCTGCGAAAGCTGGCAGTTGTCCAGATTTTGGTAATATTTTGCATGGGTTTGTTTTGATCCATGGGTTGGGGCTTTTCTCTGTGTACGCCCACTGGTGTGCGATGGTATTTGTGGGTGTTCCGCCAGTGAGCGGTGTATGTTCGTCGCCATTTGTGGCATCTCCTCTCTCCCCCTTCTTCGGGGTCTCCCACCAGCATGCAATATTCTCATTCCCGCCAAAGTGGTGGTTTCTCAAGATTGCGCTGCTATGTGGCCCCTCCCGGTGGTCTGATTGTGACCTCCCCCTTGATATGAACCATATATATATATATATATATATATATATATATATATATATATATATATATATAGAGAGAGAGAGAGGAATGGGATGCTGCCTATCAAAGCAGCATTTTTTGCTGCTTTGAGACATTGTTTGACCATTCTAGAAGTTTTGGAATTTGATGAAATTTGGTGAGGCTGTTGTCTAGGGTAAGATGATCATCCTCACAAATTTTCATCAAATTCCAAAACTTCTAGAGGGTTCAAATGGTCGAAGCAAAATCAGTCGTCTGCAGTCGCCGTTAAAATCTGCAGCATTTTGCTTCGACCATTTGACCCTCTTAGAAGTTTTGGAATTTGATGAAAATTTGTGAGGATGATCATCTTACCCTAGACAACACCCTCACCAAATTTCATCAAATTCCAAAACTTCTAGGATGGTCAAACAATGTCTCAAAGCAGCAAAAACGCTGCTTTGATAGGCAGCATCCCATTCCTCATATATATATATATATATATATATATATATATATATATATATATATATATATATATATATATATATATATATATATATATATATATATATGGGGACGGGGAGCCTGGACCTCAGGTGCAGCGTAAATGCTGCACCAGGCTCCGCGCGCGCGCCACTTGTCGAGATTCCCGCGAGATCAGAAGCGGCCGGGACTCACGGACGGAGAAAACGCACTGCAGATCTGTGGCCGTCCGATCGGCACTGATCAGCCCTCTGATCCCGTGCAGCACACCCCTTTGGTTCGGTTCTGTGGGCGTCCGATCGACACTGCAGACCTGTGGCCGTCCGATCGGCACTGATCAACCCTCTGATTCCGTGCAGCACACCTCCTTTGGCTCGGTTCGATTCCCATCCGTTGGATCGATGGGAATCGAACGGCCAAAGAGCTTTTTCGCTGTTACTGTAGCGGCTACAGTAACAGCGAAAAACAGTTCTGACCGTTCGATTCCCATCGATCCAACGGGTGTGAATCGACCGGCCCAATTGTGTTAATTCGATTCCCATCCGTTGGATCGATGGGAATCGAACGGCCACAGAGATTTTTCGCTATTACTGTAGCCGCTACAGTAACAACGAAAAAGCTCTGTGGTCGTTCGATTCCCATCGATCCAACGGATGGGAATCGAACCGAGCCAAAGGAGGTGTGCTGCACGGGATCAGAGGGCTGATCAGTGCCGATCGGACGGCCACAGATCTGCAGTGCGTTTTCTCCGTCCGTGAGTACCGCGCAGCTTCTGATCTCGCGGGAATCTCGACAAGTGGCGCGCTCGCGCGGAGCCGGGTGCAGCATTGACGCTGCACCTGAGGTCCAGGCTCCCCGTCCCCTATATATATATATATATATATATATATATATATATATATATATATATATATATATATATATATATATATATATATATATATATATAAAGGAATGCTTGGTTGCGCTGTGCGCTGCCGAACCCAAATGCGCTGCGCACTGAGAGCCGTCCGATCGAAACCGATCAAACGGCCCGGCCTAATTCCCGCTCCCGCTCCCGCACCGCACCGCACAGCTTACACCGCACCGCACCGCACCGAACAACAACCGTCTGATCCCACCCAACTGTCCGATCCAGCGGCTGCTGCACATTTCGCTGTTACTGTAGCGGCTACAGTAACAGCGAAATGTGATTCGGACCGTTCGATTCCCCCCAAACTTTTCGATCGAACGGCCCGTAACACATTTCGCTGTTACTGTAGCGGCTACAGTAACAGCGATATGTGTTTCTGGCCACTCGATTCCCATCAAACTGGATGATCGAACGGCTCGCAACACATTTCGCTATTACTGTAGCCGCTACAGTAACAGCGAAATGTGCAGCGGCCGCTCGATCGGACAGTTGGGTGGGATCAGACGGTTGCTGTTCGGTGCGGTGCGGTGCGGTGTAGGCTGTGCGGTGCGGTGCGGGAGCGGGAGCGGGAATTAGGCCGGGCCGTTTGATCGGTTTCGATCGGACGGCTCTCAGTGCGCAGCGCATTTGGGTTCGGCAGCGCACAGCGCAACCAAGCATTCCTCTATATATATATAGAGGAATGCTTGGTTGCGCTGTGCGCTGCCGAACCCAAATGCGCTGCGCACTGAGAGCCGTCCGATCGAAACCGATCAAACGGCCCGGCCTAATTCCCGCTCCCGCTCCCGCACCGCACCGCACAGCCTACACCGCACCGCACCGCACCGAACAACAACCGTCTGATCCCACCCAACTGTCCGATCGAGCGGCCGCTGCACATTTCGCTGTTACTGTAGCGGCTACAGTAACAGCGAAATGTGTTGCGAGCCGTTCGATCATCCAGTTTGATGGGAATCGAGTGGCCAGAAACACATATCGCTGTTACTGTAGCCGCTACAGTAACAGCGAAATGTGTTACGGGCCGTTCGATCGAAAAGTTTGGGGGGAATCGAACGGTCCGAATCACATTTCGCTGTTACTGTAGCCGCTACAGTAACAGCGAAATGTGCAGCAGCCGCTGGATCGGACAGTTGGGTGGGATCAGACGGTTGTTGTTCGGTGCGGTGCGGTGCGGTGTAAGCTGTGCGGTGCGGTGCGGGAGCGGGAGCGGGAATTAGGCCGGGCCGTTTGATCGGTTTCGATCGGACGGCTCTCAGTGCGCAGCGCATTTGGGTTCGGCAGCGCACAGCGCAACCAAGCATTCCTCATATATATATATATATATATATATATATATATATATATATATATATATATATATATATATATATATATATATATATATATATATATATATATATATATATATATATATATATATATATATATGATATGGGGTATAGGCTGGTGGCCTATTTCGACGAAATGGGCAGCCGCCCATTTGACACCCTTAGGAGTCTTAGAATGTACTGATTTTTTGTGAGCATATACAACTTACCTTAGATAGCACACCCACAAAAAATCAGCACATTCTAAAATTATTAGGGACATCAAATGTTACATTTTAGATTAACGGTTACAACAGACATTCGATAAAACTTTTAACATTTGAAGCCCCTAGGAGTCTTAGAATGTGCTGATTTTTTGTGGGTGTTCTATCTACGATAAGGTGCTTATGCTCACAAAAAATCAGCACATTCTAAAACTCCTAAGGGCTTCAAATAGGTGGTTGCCCATTTCGTCAAAATGGGTTGGCAGCTCATTTCCCGCTCTCTCTCTCTCTCTCTCTCTCTCTCTCTCTCTCTCTCTCTCTCTCTATATATATATATATATATATATATATATATATATATATATATATATATATATATATATATATATATATATATATATATATATATATATATATATATATATATATATATATATATATATATATATATATATATATATATTTATATATGTATATATATATATATATATATATATATATATATATATATATATATATATATATATATATATATATATATATAGAGAGAGAGAGAGAGAGAGAGAGAGAGAGAGAGAGAGAGGAATGTTACAGTGAGCTGTGAGCTGCGGTTTTAGAAAGTGAGCTGCGGGTATTTTCACCCCCCTAGAAGTTTTGGAATTTGATAAAATTTGGTGAGGGTGTTGTCTAGGGTTAGATGATCATCCTCACCAATTTTCATCATATTCCAAAACTTCTAGGGGGGTCAAATGGTCGAAGCAAAATCTACCGTCCGCAGTCACCGTTAAAATCTGCAGATTTTGCTTCGACCATTTGATCCCCTTAGAAGTTTTGGAAATTGATGAAAATTGGTGAGGATGATCATCTTACCCTAGACAACACCCGCACCAAATTTTATCAAATTCCAAAACTTCTAGGGGGGTCAAATAACGCGCAGCTCATTTTCTCCTACCGCAGCTCACAGCTCAACGTTACAGCCCTCTCTCTCTCTCTCTCTCTCTCTATATATATATATATAATAAGGGACAACGGTTGTGGGAGGGACAAATGAACTGAGACAAAGCGACGTCTCAGATTTATACAGAGAAGAGGGATAAACATGGAGACTCGATCACAGTCGTCCGTTTCCTTGCCCCAACCAACGAATCCCACTCATTTCATAAATCCCCTTCTTAAATAATCCTAACACATCGCCATTCCTCTTAAATCAGTCTCTTATCCGTCCAATCCAAATCCCGTCCAAACAAGTCCCCTTCTGATCCCTCCCGATCTGATCTGATCCGTTAGATCCAAATCCCGTCCAAACAAGCCCCCTCCTGATTTGATATGATTCATCCGATCTGTAGCCCCCATCCTGCTATCGATTACCACAGTCCCCACCCCCTCGATGCCCGCAATCCCTAAGTTCCCGCCTACCTCAGTGCCCACAGCCCCCTCCCGATCCCATCGAGCCACTCCAGATCCCTCCCGATCTGATTTGATCCGTCCGATCCGCAGCCCCCAACTATTCCTCGATTCACGCAGCCCCCCGTCCCCTCGATGCTAACGAAGCCTCGGTGGCCGCCTCCCTCCGTTCCTCGGTAAGGTAGTGGCCGCCTCCCTCCATGCCTCGATAAGGTGGTGGCGCCTCCCTCCGTGCCTCGATAAGGTGCGATCAAGATATGGAGGTCTTCATTGCAAGAGATCCCACCTCCCTCCTTTGCCATTCTATGCAAAAGAAAGATCTCATCTACAAGAAAGAGAGAGAAGAGGCTACAAGAGAGAGAGAGGATCAAGAGATGGAGGTGAATTTTTCATCGATTTTTTTTTCTTCTTTCTTTCGCTTCTCTGATCGGAGTGTTTCATCCCTTTTTTCCTTTGCTCTTTCTCTCCCATTTTCCCTTCTTTTTCTGCCTCTTCGGTTATAGGATATCAAGGTCCCATCTGCAAGAGAATAGAGAGAAGGCTGCAAAAGAGAGATGATCAAGAGATGGAGGTGATGAATTTCTTTTTTTTTTTCCTTCTTTCTTTCTTTTTATTCACTTGCTCTCTCTAACCTTATGATTTGTTGTTTCTTCTTTTTTTAGACTGCCATTGAGATCGTTGACACCCCGACCCTTGGGCATGATATCCCAGCACCGTCTGCAAGTCCGGTACTACTTCTCGCTTGATTTCAGAATCCATAAGATTTAATTAAAAACATCAAATCATAAGGTTATTGTGCTAATTTCTAAGGTTATTGTGCTGATTTCTGTAAGTCTGATACTACTTCTCGCTTGATTTGTTCTTTTGTTTTCCCCTATTTCTTTCAGATCCCATAACACTTTACTGTGCTTGCTTGATTTTATAACCTTAGAATCAGATTGTGCTTGCTGATTTCTAAGGTTATTGTGCTTGCTTTACTGTACTGATTTTTTTCCCCTATTTTTTTCAGAACCCATAACACTTTACTGTGCTTGCTTGATTTTATAACCTTAGAATCAGATTGTGCTTGCTGATTTCTAAGGTTATTGTGCTTGCTGTATTGTGCTGATTTAAATTTTATAACCTTAGAATCAGCAAGTAAAGCAAGCACAATAAATCCTAGGCTGATATTACTTGCTGATACTACTTACTGATACTAGCACAATGAATTGAGTGCTTTGTGCAATCAAGCTGATACTTGCTGATCCTAGCACAATGAATCAGCAAGTAAACCTTAGAATCTGAATGTTCATTTTTTTCAATCAAGTTGATACTACTTGCTGATTTAAATTTTTATTAAATCCTAGGCGAGCACAGTAAAGCAAGCACAACAATGAACTGAGTGCTTTGTGCAATCAAGCTGATACTTGCTGATCCTAGCACATACTACTTCTCGCTTGATTTGTTCTTTTTTTCCTCCTATTTCTTTCAAAACTCATAACGCTTTACTGTGCTTGCTTGATTTTATAACCTTAGAATCATATTGTGCTTGCTGATTTCTAAGGTTATTGTGCTTGTTTTACTGTGCTGATTTAAATTTTATAACCTTAGAATCAGCAAGTAAAGCAAGCACAATAAATCCTAGACTGATACTACTTGCTGATACTAGGACAATGAACTGAGTGTTTTGTGCAATCAAGCTAATACTTGTTGATACTTGTTGATCCTACCATAATAAATCAGCAAATAAACCTTAGAATCTGAACGTTCATTTTTTTCAATCAAGCTGATAATACTTGTTGATTTAAATTTTTATTAAATCCTAGGCGAGCACAGTAAAGCAAGCACAACAATGAACTGAGTGCTTTGTGCAATCAAGCTGATACTTGCTGATCCTAGCACAATGAATCAACAAGTAAACCTTAGAATCTAAACATTCATTTTTTTCAATCAAGCTGATACTACTTGCTGATTTAAATTTTTATTAAATCCTAGGCGAGCACAGTAAAGCAAGCACAATAACCTTAGAAATAAGCAAGTCTGATACTACTTCTCGCTTGATTTGTTCTTTTTTTCCTCTATTTCTTTAGGAATTCTGATTTGGAGCACAAAACTCTATTTTGCAATTTGAAGAATTTTTAATTCCTAAAGATATTCTTAATTCCTAAAGAAGCATGCTAATTAAGAGCATGCTAATTCGGAATTGAGAACATGCTAATTTGAGAGCATGCTATTTTGAAAAAGCATGCTAATTTGAGCATGCTAAGTAGGAAATTAAGAGCATGCTAATTTGAAGAAGCAAAAAGAACTGAGTGTTTTGTGCATAATTCAGAAATCAGATATTAAAGCATCCAAATTGCTTATTTTAAAGCATCCATTTTTTTTTTCCTTCTTTCTTTTGCTTCATGTCTCTGTTCTTACTATCATCTCCCACTTTGATGTTATGAACTGAGTGCTTTGTGCAGAATTCGAGCATGGGATTTTGCTGATTTTAAAGCATCCATTTTTTTTTCCTTCTTTCTTTTGCTTCATGTCTCTGTTCTTACTATAAACTCCTGCTTTGATGTTATTACTATTAGTAATCGAAGGGTTTAGTGGCCATAGCGGCTGTTTGGGCTCTAATCATTCTCTTTTGATGGCTCTTTTAAATCTATGATTGTTTGCAAGTCGTATCAAATTTACGAAGGTCAATCTCTATTTCGCTAATTTGAATAAGAATTTGATCTTCCTGTTAGGAAAAGTATTAATAACTTTGTATGTGCTATTCGGATTGTAGAAAGATAATTTCGATAGCTCTTTCTATAACTTTCAATTACTCTTCAGTACTGTTTTCGCCGCCACCACTGTACGTTGGCTTTTTCCATTGAAAATTATTATCTGTGAATATGTTCTACAATTACCATTGACATTGGCATTGATCGACTACGGAGTTTGCTACCGGTTATCTTCAGCTTAAAGGGTAGTGGGCTTGATAGAATATATTCAGATGGCTAATTAGGTGATTGATTTTTAAAAAAAATTAAGTCGGTGCTGAAACCTAGAAGATTATTTGGAATGTCGGAATCAGTCAAATATCAACCATTTCAGTCGTCAGTTCGTGGTGTCAAACCAAAATTTCATACTACAGACCTTCCGGGCAATTTCTATGTTGGAACCTAAAAAAAGTACAATTTGGTCATTTCACAATTGTTCTTTTTTTGCTTGCTTGACGTCTATATCACAACCGTTTTCTTGACTCTGTAATATTATCTAATTAATTTTATTTAATTTTATCTCGCAGCTTGCACCTATACCTGCACCTGCACCTGCACCCACTGTGCCCGTGGCCGCTGTGGTCTCTGCATCAGTACCCGTTGACGTTGCTTCTACAGTTAGTCATTTACTATGCACAAAGCAAATTATGCAGAAAAAAATCTATTTTGTGCAGAAATTTGAATTCCTATTTTGCTGATTTGGAGCACAAAACTCTTTTTTGATGTTTCAGAATTCAGCAAAAATTCTATTTAGTAGCAAAATAGGAATTCAAATTTCTGCACAAAGCAAATTATGCAAAAAAATCTATTTTGTACAGAAATTTGAATTCCTATTTTGCTAAATAGAATTTTATGCACTATGCACAAAGTATATTTCATAATATCTTTAGGAATTCTGATTTAGAGCACAAACCTCTATTTTCCAATTTGAAGAATTCTTAATTCCTAAAAATATTTTTAATTCCTAAAAAAACATGCTAATTAAAAGCATACTAATTCGAAATTGAGAACATGCTAATTTGAGAGCATGCTAATTTGGAGAAGCATGCTAATTTGAGCATGCTAAGTAGGAAATTAAGAGCATGCTAATTTGAAGAAGCAAAAAGAACTGACTGGTTTGTTCAGAATTCGGAATTCAGATTTTAAAGCATCCAAATTGCTGATTTTAAAGCATCCATTTTTTTTTTTTTTTCTTTTGCTTCATGTCTCTGTTCTTACTATAATCTCCCACTTTGATGTTATGAACTGAGTGCTTTGTGCAGGATTCAGAATTCAGATTTTAAATCATCCAAATTTGTGATTTTGCTGATTTTAAAGCATCCATTTTTTTTTCTTCTTTTTTTTTGCTTAATGTCTCTATTCTTACTATCATCTCCCACTTTGATGTTATTACTATTAGTAATCGAAGGGTTTAGTGGCCATAGCGGCTGACTGAGCTCTAATCATTTTCATTTGATGGCTCTTTTAAATCTTTGATTGTTTGCAAGTCGTATCAAATTTACGAAGGTCAATCTCTATTTTGCTAATTTGGATAAGAATTTGATCTTCATGTTAGGAAAAGTATTAACAACTTTGTATGTGCTATTCGGATTATAGAAAGTTAATTTCGATAGCTCTTTCTATAACTTTTAATTACTCTTCGGTACTATTTTTGCCGCCACCACTGTACGTTACCTTTTTTCATTGATAATTATTATTATCTGCGAATATGTTCTACAATTATTATTGACATTGGCATTGATCGACTACGGAGTTTGCAACCGGTTATCTTCAGCTTAAAGGGTAGTCGGGTTGATAACATATATTCAGATGGCTTATTAAAAGTTTGATTTATTGAAAAAATTAAGTCGGTGCTGAAACCTAGAAGATTATTTGAAATGTTAGAATCAGTCAAATGTCAACCATTTCAGTCGTCAATTTATGGTGTCAAACCGAAATTTCATACTACAGAACGTCCGGACAATTTCTATATTGGAACCTAAAAAAAGTACAATTTGATCATTTCACAATCGTTCTTTTTTTGCTTGGTTGACGTCTATATCACAACCATTTTTTTTACTCTGTAATGTTATCTAATTAATTTTATTTAATTTCATCTCGTAGCTTGCACCTGTATCTGTACCTGCACCTGTATCTGCACCTGCACCCGCTGTGCCCATGGCCGCTGTGGTCTCTGCATCAGTCCCCGTTGACGTCGTTTCTACGGTTAGTCATTTACTATGCACAAAGCAAATTATGCAGAAAAAATCTATTTTGTGCAGAAATTTGAATTCCTATTTTGCTGATTTGGAGCACAAAACTCTTTTTTGTTGTTTCAGAATTCAGCAAAAATTCTAATTAGTAGCAAAATAGCAATTTAAATTTTTGCACAAAGCAAATTGTGTAGAAAAATCTATTTTTTGCAGAAATTTGAATTCCTATTTTGCTAAATAGAATTTTGTGCACTATGCACAAAACATATTTCATAATATCTTTAGGAATTCTGATTTAGAGCACAAAACTCTATTTTGCAATTTGAAAATTTCTTAATTCCTAAAGATATTCTTAATTCCTAAAGATATTCTTAATACCTAAAGAAGCATGCTAATTAAGAGAATGCTAATTCGGAATTGAGAGCATGCTAATTTGAAGAAGCATGCTAATTTGAGTATGCTAAGTAGGAAATTAAGAGCATGCTAATTTGAACAAGCTAAAAAACAATTAACTCCCAAGTAGTGTATGTTGTTCCAAATCATTCCCTAAAATTTAAATTTTTAGCACATTACCCCCTGTTGTCAACTACTTAATTATCTCATATGGTAATTTTTATCCAATCAAAATTGAATTGAAATGGCACAATGTAGGTTTTTTACTATAAGGGGATTAATTGTTTTTTGAGCTAAACTTCAAGTGGGCAAAGTGTATTTTACCCAAAAATATTTAAAGTATTGTTGCAATATAATTTTATATTCCATTTGTTGTAACTGATCTTAATATTTCATTAAAGGATTGTTTATTTAGAGGTTTGTTGTTCTCCTTCCCAGTCATAATATCATATAATCATGCTTTAATCGTATCCCATGCAAAAAATATTTTATTGTTTGTGAAGCTCAAAATATGTTTTCTTTATAAAAAAAACATCCAAAAATGTTTTCTTTCAAACATTCAATAATAATCTATGCAAAAAAATATATTTTTTTATTAATAAAAAATAAGGTTCTTAAAGTTAGGTTTTTATTAATTGCTTATGGGACGGGAAATGCTGTTAAAAAAAATCAGAACTACGGGGAATATTTGGTTGTAACAATCGGTTCAAATTAGACTTTGGTTGGTTCGATGTCTTGACCTAAAATATAAAAATCATAAAAAACTATAGATACGATTCTGATTGGTCACCATCGCTCATCTAACATCACCTCCATGGTTAGTCAGTATAAAATAATAACATATAAGAATCTCAAGGGGGATAATAATTTTGGTAATTTCAATAGAAAATGATGCATTTGAGTTTATAGAGTATATAACAAAAAGTTATACATTTTGATTTCTTGCACTCTCTCAATTGTTTTTAACTAATTATTCATCGGAGTAGGAAAATAAGTTCACACCTGATCGGTCCAGAACAATATCAGCTCGTCAGACCCCAATCAGGCGATCACTGTGCTTACAAATCAACATTAAAGAGAGTGTTGGTTTAACATCATCTTGCCGTTCATTAGCACAACGTGCACGGAGAGAGAGAGAGAGAGAGAGAGAGAGAGAGAGAGAGAGAGAGAGAGAGAGAGAAAAGCGAAAGAAAAGGAAAAACAAACAAAAGAACCCCAATTATCGCACTCTGAAAATTGAACTAATCTTTCTGTTCGATTCCTTGAAGCAGAGTTTTTGTCTGTGGCAGGCTCATCTTCAGTTCAAAAATACCGGTAAGATGCGAATGTTGTTTGAAATGTTCGTCCTCTTGATATATTTTTTAACAAGTGCTTATTTTAGTAGGGAAATATGTTCAATCCCGAGAATTTATATTATTACGGAATCTAGAAATCGATTCAAAAATGAATTCGGTCATGATAGTCCAATTAGGCGTTCACCTTACAGAGGCACCAATATCGAAGAAAGTTCATGCCGGTCATTAGCGCAACGTGCACGTAGAGAGAGAAAAAGAAGTAAAAGAACGTGCACCTGCACCCGCTGTGCCCGTGGCCGCTGTGGTCTCTACAGCAGTACCCATTGACTTCGCTTCTACGGTTAGTCATTTACTTTAAATATTTTTTGCTTCAAAAATCAATAAAAAAATATACTAGGTATGTTAAATTATAATCATGATATCATATATCTTTGTTAGGTTGATTAAATAATTAACATTAAATTTTTTATCTATATATGCAAAATATAACTAAAATTGAATGCATGTTGGAACCAAGTGCGATGCAAAGTAGCTAAAAAACACTTAACCCTCAAGTAGTGTATTTTGTTCCAAATCATTCCCTAAAAGTTGAATTGTTAGAGAGAGTTGAAAAATATGAAATGAAAGCCAAAATTAGCTTATGCAAAATAAGCCAAAATGAGCTTATTGTATTTGGCTTATGCAATATGAAATAAAAGACAAAATTAGCTTATGTAAAATGAGCCAAAATGAGCTTATTGCATTTGGCTTATGCAATATGAAATGAAAGCCAAAATGAGCTTTTCTGGTTGTGTTTGGTCCTGTTACAACTCGAGCGGTTCAATATTTCAAAAATTAATTTAAAAAAAAAGATTGTTTGGTCCTGTTAACCTTTTTAAATCTTGGGTTAACACATTTAAGAGTGAGAGAGAGAAAACAACTACAACAATACACGAGCTTTAAGATGCAGCAGGCGTACAACAAAGGTTGTTTATGCATAATGCATATGTTCTAAACTGTGAATAAATATGATGGCTTTAAAGGGTAGAGGTTTAAATATCAGTAAAACAAATCGGAATACAAATCAAATCAATTTTTGTATGCCCTCGAAGGCCTAGAGAATTTATAATTGTCACGGCCTCGATATTTTTTTGTCGCCCGATCAAAACCATCATATGGATACTATGCATATTGTAAGAATTTGAAATATTTATCGAAACATAACCCCCGATTTATTTAAGAGCGAATCTTTTTTTTAAAATTGATTTGCTCCATTTACTTCCAGCTCAATCGTGGTGTGCCACGTTGTCCATTAAAAATGGCACAAAGGGATTGACATGGAAGTAAATGCAACAAATCAATTTTAAATAAAAGGTTCGCTATGCCCAATCGTGTTATCCAATCAAATCAATCTTTTGCATGCCCTCGAAGGGCTAGAGAATTTTGAATTTTTGCACAAATCTCACTTTGATTCTTTCAATTCTGATATTCATGGTTTTTTTTCTTCTGTTTTTGGTTGAATTTTTGCAAAGGAAGATGGGTGAATGGAGATCCAGGAGACGGGGAGGAGCAGGAAGAGAGCGACGTCGTCGTCGTCACCGACGGGTTTTTTTTTTCTCTTTTTGTTCTCAATTTTTCTTGGGGGGGGGAGGGAGGATGGATTATTGATTCAATGGGCTGACCGATAAGGGGGTGATAGATAGTGTTATGTTTAGCAAAATAAGTATGCTTTCCAAATGAAAGATGTCGCCTGTAGTTGCCTATGGTGAAGGAAGATGTCGCCTGTAGTTGCCTATTCTAATTGAAAGATGGAAAGCAACTCATGGCCTGACCGATACAGGCGACTACAGATATATTCTTCCAATATCATTTGTAATTGAGCCTGTAGTTGCCTATTCTAATTGAAAGATCCTGTAGTTGCCTATTGTAATGGATCCATGAGAATATATATGTAGAAAGATCATGTAGTTGCCTATTCTAATTGAAAGAATGGATCCTGTAGTTGCCTATTCTAATTGAAAGAATGGATCCATTCTTTCAATTAGAATAGGCAACTCATGGAAAGTAACTCATGGGTATATTCGTATGATCCATAGGCAACTACAGGCGACATCTCTTAATATCATTTCGTAAGTATGCTTTCCAAATGAAAGATGTCGCCTGTATTTGCCTTATGGGCTGACCGATAAGGGGGTGAAAGATGATGGAAGTTGTTGCCTATGGTGATGGAAGGTGTCGCATGTAGTTTATTTTGTTCCAAATCACTTCCTAAAGTTTGAATTGTTTGCCCATTACCCCTGTTGTCAACTACTTAATTTCTTCATTTGGTAATTTTTATCTAATCAAAATTGAATTGAAGGGGCAGAAAATGTAGTTTTTTAACTATAGGGGGATTAAGTGTTTTTGAGCTAAACTTCAGGGGGGCAAAGCATAATTTACCCGTTGTGTGCCCTAGCCCGTCCTCTGCTCGCCCCACAGGTGCTCTCCTCTCCCCTCCCTCTCTCTCTCTCTCTCTCTCTCTCTCTCTCTCTCTCTCCGACCTCCCCCGTCGCTGCCTCCTTCGCCCGCCGCTCGACCTCTGCTCAATACCCACCCCGTGACTCTCTCTCTCTCTCTCTCTCTCTCTAAAATCAGAACCCACCCTGCTCGCTGTGTCCCCCCCTCTCTCTCTCTCGGAAATTAGAACCCACATCTGTAAATAAGAAGAGGCGGGGGCAGATATGTAAATAATGGATTTGTCCCTGGGTTAATTATTTTGACCCGACCCACCTTAAGCCCTGAACACGACCCGCCTAACACTACAACCCGACCCAACTACCAACACACCCTATCCGCTAACCAGCTAACCTGCCAAACTTTGTTTGGTTGTCGTTTCTCCGTCCGAACTCGAAATCGAATAAAACAGGCGACATTGAATTTTTTTTTTTCGATACCTACTGTATGGTCATAAATCTTTTTTTGATACCCTCACAGTCATTCCTTTGCATGCCGGTCGGGGATGAAAATAGTCAGCAACGTCGAATGCCACCATTGCATTGGTGAGGCCATGGGTCGGGTCGTCTTAGGGTTGTCCCCTCCGACAAAGAAAAGGAGAGAGAGAAAGAGAGACAGAGAGAGAGAGAGAGAGAGAGCAACCTGGAGGGAGGGGCGTTCCGAGTTAAAACCTCAATGATCGTTAGTTTGTATGGCGATCGGGCTGAGTGGGGTCGGTAGCCGGCAGGGTTCTGTTGCCTCCCTCAAAATATTATTGTCACCCTCGAATTATTGGACCCCCTAATAATATTGTTACCGCTCTTGAAATGTTTCGTTGCCACTCTCGAAATATTATGACCCCCCTCCCTCTAGAAATAATATCATTGCCCATGAACTTTCATTGCCTCCCTCAAAATATTGATGCCACCCTCTAAATATTATCACCGCCCT
>OX393559.1:52602373-52817373 GCA_947650365.1 Chamaelirium japonicum
TTTTTGTGAGGATGATCTACATACCATAGACAGCATGCCTACAAAAAATCAGCCCACTCTAAAACCTCTAGGTGCATCAAAGGGTGCTGGGTTATTGCTGGGTCAAAATTTGCTGGGTCAGCCGATCCCGACCCTATATATATATATATATATATATATATATATATATATATATATATATATATATATATATATATATATATATATATATATATATATATATATATATATATATATATAGAGAGAGAGAGAGAGAGAGAGAATACGGGGTATGAGCTGACAGCCCATTTGCAACTTTGGGCTGTCAGCTAACAGCCCTCCGATCTCCATCACGAGCCGTCCGTTTATAATAAAAAAAAAACGGAATAACACCGAATACCCTCTCTATCCCTCTCCTTCTCTCTCGCGAGCCATCAGACCCTGCCCGGCTGCCCCCTGCGCCCCCGAGCCCTGCCCCCCGGTCCCCTCCGGCGCCCTGCGCCCGGCTCTGACCCCTGCCCGGCTGCCCCCTGCGCCCCCGACCCCTGCCCCCCGGTCCCCTCCGGCCACCTGCGCCCGGCTCCCGCGCCCCCGGTCCCCTCCGGCACCCTACGCCCCCGACCCCTGCCCCCCGGTCCCCTCCGGCCACCTGCGCCCGGCTCCCGCGCCCCCCGGTCCCCTCCGGCGCCCTGCGCTCGGCTCCGAACCCTGCCCGGCTGCCCCCTGCGCCCCCGACCCCTGCCCCCCGGTCCCCTCCGGCCACCTGCGCCCGGCTCCCGCGCCCCCGGTCACCTCCGGCGCTCTGCGCCCGGCTCCGACCTCCATCCCCCTCCGACCCCTGCCCCCCGGTCCCCTCCGGCACCCTACGCCAGGCTCCGACCCCTGCCCGGCTGCCCCCTGCGCCCCCGTCGCCCCGGCCGCCGACTCCGGCCCCCGTCCGCCGACCCCTGCACCCGCCGCCGTCGCCACTGGCCCCCGTCCGTCGCCGACCCCTGCACCCTTCCCGTCCCGTCGGGCTGGTGCTCGAGCTCGAGAGAGAGAGAGAGAGAGATCGAGAGAGAGAGAGAGAGAGGGTATTCGGTGTTATTCTGTTTTTTTTTTTTATTATAAACGGACGGCTCGTGATGGAGATCGAAGGGCTGTTAGCTGACAGCCCAAAGTTGCAAATGGGCTGTCAGCTCATACCCCATTTTCTCTCTCTCTCTCTCTCTCTCTCTCTCTCTCTCTCTATATATATATATATATATATATATATATATATATATATATATATATATATATATATATATATATATATATATATATATATATATATATATATATATATATATATATATATATATACCCTCGTATATGTGTATATATAAATACCTCGATCCCGCAATTGTTGACTTTTTAATGACACGCAGTAGCTTCTCCATTCGAGTTCACCATTTGAATGGTGAATCCGAGTTTTTTTTTTATGACCAAAAATTCTTTTAACTATACGAAACCAAGCTGATTCTATTTTGCACATAAAGAGTAACAATTGGTAGAAAAGAGTAACTATTTGGTCGATTGACAGAATTTTTTTTTATGAAAATATACAAAAAAAAAAATTTAATTGTTTTGTGGTTTTAAATCGATAATCTGGAGTGATTTCAATTGATTTTCATGCAAAAAATGGTTTGTGTTAAGTTGACGGTCAAAATTGTAAATTTAGGAGGTGTTTGGCATCATTCCGGAACAATCTATTTTCATTTTGAATTCCATGATTTGAAAAGAACGACTAGTAATTGTTCTGGTGGAATGAAGGACTTGGGAACTAAAAAATATCACTCCGACTGTTTTCATATCTACCGGAATGCTAGACCATCAAATTGCATTAGAAATAGTAAATGGCGGTAATAACCTCTTCTAGAAGAGGATTAAGGGGAACAGTTGTTCCACATACCAAACACCTCCTTAATGAACTTGGGCAGTACGTTATTGTCCTATTTTTTTATTTGGTTCGACAGGATTTCAAGAGGGAGTTATTGCAACACGAGACTTGCAGGAGGGCTTATTGCAAGTTGATACCTATGTCACCCATCTATCACTGTCCCCCAAAAATACAAACTAATAACAAACCCTAATTCTTAAAGCCCACAAGGCCCAGGGCCCTAGATAGCAAGGCCCGTGTAAACTCCCTCACAAGCCGAAGCCCTGGTGGTCCTCCCAACATTTAGAAATTGAAAGAACAGTACTCCCCCGCCAAAAAAAGTACGGTTATTTTGACTTTGCCCCCGAAATTTTGCCTTGAATTAGACTTTACCCCCCATTTTTCATTAATTAGATTTTACCCCCAAAATTAACTGTTCCATCAGCTCACCCCCCAAAACTTTATTTCTTAGATGGTGAGTTGACGGAACAATTAGTTTTGGGGGGTAAAGTCTAATTAATGAAAAATATGGGGGGTAAAGTCTAATTCAAGGCAAGATTTGGGGGGTAAAGTCAAAATAACCCAAAAAAGTATTATCGAAGAGGTTTCCGACAGTCCAACTGCTGTTTCATGTGCACGCAGGCGCCTCCTTTCGTGCAATCACATGCCCTGCTCTCTAAATCTCGGAGCTGGGGTCCACACCTCCCCATCGCTTTGCGTTTTAAAATCTCCGCAGCTGGTGCGACTCTTGATTCTTGTTTCGGATGCGGATCCCAAGACTTGCAGGTGCAACCAAACCGACCAAACGTCTATAGTCTCAACTTTTGTGGGGACGAGAAGTGGAGGCACATGGTTCCCATTAAAAAAAAAAAAAAGGGGAATCTATGTTATGTTAGGTCCAGACAATAGATCGGTTTGCCTTTAAGTTAAGGTTCCTGATTTAATTTATAAATCCAAATTTATCTCAGATGCTCTCCACCCTTTTATCTCTCTCTAGCTGCCATGGCGGTGGTGGAGATAGCACGAACAACAGAGATGACGACGGTAAGCGAGCGCGACATCCTACTCCAGTCATCCTCAACGCCCACAATGACCTCGGTTTTTGCCTCTTCCCACCCTCCTTCTTCATAGGGCAGCAACTCAGGTGGGTTGGATCGGGTTGGGACCCTAACCCAATCCAACCTCCAACCTGAGAAACCCAACCCAATCCAAGCAAAAATTTTCACGCTCGGGTTAATTCAAATTGGTAGGACGGGTCAGGTTAGACTTGTTTGGGTATAAAAAGAGAATTTATACTTGCTAAGACTAATATAAAACTTTTTTTTGCATTTTTATCAATGAAATTTACTAGATCAACCTATTGATGTCTTTATTTGATAAGCAAGAAGTAAAAAAATAATATGGGACTGAGTGAAATGGATGGCAGTGATAGTGACCCTCAATATATGAGTACTCGGGATGGCTGCGATTGTTACTCACTAACATACATGAGTATTGAGTACTCGGATTCGGGTTGGGTTGGGTTGCCCGACCCCTCAATCAGAGCTTGATCCAAATTCAACTCGGGTTATATTTTTTCAACTCTAACCCAACCCAATCTTCAAATACATCAACCCAAACCCACCCAAAACTCGGGTTGAGTCGGGTCCAACCCGCCCAAGTTGTAGCCCTACTTCTTCTTCCACAACGGTGGCGAACAGTAGCGGCGCGAGTTGCAGTTGCTCCCAGTAGTCGGTCCGACGGCGATGAGCAACGAAGATGAGAGATGAGCGGGAGACATGGTTTTGTTCAGTTCAGATTAGACTTAGGATTAGGTTTTGGGTTCATCTCATGGCCTATAGATCTTAGGGTTTAGGATTCAGCCGGTTTAGTTTAGAAATGAGTGACATTGGGATTGAAAATTTGAATCATAGTAAAGGTTATTTTTGTCCTATGTTCTTTTGCTAAAACTGACCCCTCGTAGGGGACCGTTTACTAAAAAGCAGCACTTCCTTGGCCATCTCGGAGAGAGAGAGAGAGAGAGAGAGAGAGAGAGAGAGAGAGAGAGAGAGGGAGGGGGGGGGGGGGCTTACTTGTGTGTGTGTGTGTTAGCCGATTAATTAAACGATAATCCTTCCACCAATCACGGCTTGAAATGGTGGTTCGTTACCCTCATCCTCTTTGAACAAAAACTGGAGCTTTGGTACTGTGAACGTCGTGCGCTGCGCCTGTCAATGCTCATAGTGATGGGCAAGGGGTGTTTAAATATGGAGCAATGCTATTCAACATGAAGGTTTTTTCAATTTTGCTCACGCAATTGACGTGGCAGCGTGCAACTGGTGGTGTAAAAAAATTAAATTAAATGTCGTTGGTGGGTTTCAGCCACCAGTTGCACACTGACATATTAATTGGGTCGGCGAAATCAAAAAAACCTTCGGGCTGAATAGCATTTCTCTTAAGTATGAACTCAAACACCACTTTAACCTCAAAAGAATGGTTGGGATTATTATAGAAGTTTTTATGGCTCCTTTTTTTACAAATAACTAGGGCTAACTAGTTGGAGCCATGCCCCGACTCACCACATGCACGCATCAAGCTGAGCACGAGCTTGCGGTCGCGGCTCACGAGCTGTTAATTTACTGTATTAATGTTTTGTCGTGCTACTTACAAGGTGTTTAGAGTTTTAAAATTTTTTTTGCTATCTTGATGAGTTTCTGAAGGGGCAATCGTGTTAGGTTTTTGGCTTGAAAAACACACCTATCCGAGATCATGCGCACAACTTGGATCGTGCGCACGACTTCAATCAGCTAGTGTATTGATAGAAAAATCAGCAAGAAAATTCCTGAAGAGTTTGTGCGCATGACCTGGTTCTGATAGCATGAGTTTGGATTGCGGAATTTCCTATTTTGGCAAGGCAACTGTGGATGCAAAAAATGGCTAGGACACTTAGCCAGCCCATAGGCCCGCAGCCCATCGAAATCAGTCTAACAGAAACCCACGTCTCCCAGGCAGACGAGGACAGCTAGTGGCCTATCAACAAGCCATCGCCAAGGCCCACGATGCCAGCTCGTGGTTTGCCAACAAGCTAGCAGAAGCCCATGTCTCCAAGGCCCACGAGGACAACTCGTGGCCCGTCTAGAGCCTAGCCAAAAGAAGCCTGCTCGTGGACCAATCACTGGTCACCACTTGGACTAATCGTTGGCCGCCATGTCAGCTCTGATGGTTATAAATACACCTCAAGACAACAATGAAATGATTTTTGGTTAGTTAGAGCACTTTTAGCATTGTGTGGAGTAGCAGCGCTATGCATTCAAGTTGACGAGATTCTCTAACCTACTATTTGTACCAATCTCCCACTTCTTTGTACAAGACTCCTTTGGCTTGTCGAGGGATAGTTCAACGATTTAAAAGATATTGGATTCAAGGTTGCCACGGAGACATAGGTTTCGGTCGAACTTTGACAACAAATTCATGTGTCTACTCTTCTCACTCAACTCTCTTCCACCTACAAACCTATCACTAATCAATTGATTGTTGGCGGGAATCTTCCGACGGTAAAAGAATCCCCTACAATTTAGCACCGTCTGTGGGAAAGAAAGCAGAAAGCTTCCTCCAATTACTCATCTCCAAGGGTTGATCAGTTGAGCAAAAGCAACAGATCAGACACTAAGTTTGTCTCTCAGAGCTGATAGGTTGAGCAAAATCAACTGATGACGAAGCCTAAGAGGAACACGAACACCAATCGGTCCAAGCAAGATGCGAGCAAGCAACACGATGACCAGGGCCAATCAGCAGCTCATTCTGGGAGTCAACAATCAGCCATACAACTAGTGGTCCAACCTTAGCTAGAAATCCATCCCCAAGTGGCTCGCTCGCAGTACTCTTGGGCAATTCCTCAACAATCTGGAAAGGCAAATGTCATCCAAGCAGCGAATTAGTCAGCCGCCTACCAAGTCTCGTCGAAAGACTTACAGCTTCTAACGCTCATGAAGTAGAATGCGGCATTGATGATCAAACGAGACACAATCAAGAAAGCTGCAATAGAAGCTGGGGAAGTCCTTTAATCCCCTGCGCCTGAAGTCAATAACAAAACAATGGTAGTTGTTCCTCAGCCAAGAGTGATAACGGTTGATCCTCCCCGGCAGTCCGCTACTGGCACTCCTAGGCGAGCAGTCAACCCACCTCGTTGGGGTCCCTCGGCGGATCCTCTCAGGCAAACAATAAAATCTTTGGATCCTTTGGCTCGAGAGGAACAATAAAAATTTTAATAAAAAATCAGCTGTCAAAGAGAAGCTACGGCGATCGGTTGTTTCCATAGTCAAGTTGTAGATAATTCCGTGGGCCGATTCACTTAGTGATGAAGCTCGAAACTTTTGTACCGTGATTGTATCTTGATTTTAGTTCCCTTCAATGGGAGCGCCACTTTCTTCCTCTATTTATCCCTTTCAGATCTAGGATTTGGGCGGCCCTCTTGTCCTCATCAGACGTCGGCGCCAGCTCTAGGGAGGCCGGGATCTCGGTTTCGGTGCGGTCTAGGGGTGGATCTGGCCCCCTTCTTCCCCTATTGTGAATAGGACTTCCTCCGGCGGTGGTTTTTTGTAATCGTCTCAATGATCCTCCTCTCTCGGCGCCCTCGTCTTGTTCAACTTCCCTCTCTCGGTGTCGGAGGCGAGACTCTTCGCCGGTAGCAGATGGGGGTGCAAATCTGGCCCCGACCCTGTTTGGCGGCGGTGGTTTTCCAGATCTGACCTCTAATACCGGCGATGTGGGTTCGGGTGCAATGGTGGGGGCGGCAGTTAACGGTCGAAGGTGCGGCGACGGAGATCCTCTTTTTTAGCCGGGCTGTCGGAGATGGTGGCGGTGGTTCGTCAGGTTTCTTATTGGTTGTGTTTTTCTTTGTCTTTGTACTTTTCTTTTTCTCTTTGTGTTTCCGGAAGCTGTGTGTGGTCTCCGTCGATGAGTGGTGTGATGGTGTTATTTTGTCATCATCGGTGTTGGTGTTTCCCCCGCCTGGAGGCGGTGTTTTGTCGTCGCCGATGTTGACGATTCCCCCACTGGTCGGCTCGTTTTGCTTGTGCCGGCATGTGGCGCCTTCTGGAGATCTGGTTGTGATCTCCCTTTGACGAATAAAAAAAAAAAAATTGTATCTTGATTTCACTTTAGTGAGGGATTCTTAAAAAAAATTAGTATCTTATTATAATTCTATAAGTAAAAGGCTGAAAAAAAACATAGATAGTAATACAATACATATGCTTCTATTATATCTTCACCATATCCAAACAAATCACCAACACCCTAATTCACCAGATAGGAAATCTGGAGAACACAAACATAGGAAATCCGAAAGTTACAAGTCCCACGTAGTTTCCAAGTAACCTCGAGTCACACATCTCTGTCCCTGCTGCACTCCGGCGGCATCGCCGTGTTTCGGGAGCGGTCGGTGCAGTAGTTGTAGATGGTGTACTGCTTCCTGACCCAGCTCAGCTTGCGGTACTGCAGTCCGTCGAGGTCCTGGAACTCCCTCTGGTCCCACCACCGTGTCCCCTGGGTGGCGCAGAACTTGGCCTCCACCGACGCCTCGCACCCGTCGATGTGGAAGCTGCGGTAGGAGGCGACGAAGGGCGCCTTGGACCAGTCGGTCTTCTCGAGCCCGCCCCTCGTCGCCCAGTCGTCGGCATTCCACAGGCTGGAGTAGATCTTCATGGGCTGGTTGAAGGGGAACCTCACGCCCAGGTCCTTGCTGTTCTTGAACACCCTGATGGGGACATCATCTACAAAGAAACTGGTTGGGTGGCAAGTTCGGCACACCCCCACCAGAAAAACACCAATGAACCTCACTCACACATTGATGTTCATAGGCTATGGCCAAAGACTTTAAATGTTGGATTTGATCGATAGAAAAAATCCGGTTTTCGAATATCGGGAAGAAATTTAATTCTTTTAAGAAGAAATTTTGGTAGAAATTTATCGGCTTCCGATCTTATTTAAATTGATTTCAGTCGAAAATTTTCAATGAAACATCTGGAAATTTCACAAATGAAGGTAGAATCGTCCGGGTGAAAAAAGACGGATTGTTAGCTTTCCGTCTATGTTGGTGATTTTGGTTGATGTTCTGTTCTGTCGGACAAAAATTTGGTACTATCAAAATTTAAACAAATTTAATATTGGATCTAACAAATTATTATATTTCTATAATTCCATATAAAAACATTGTCTATATTTGATTCCATGGCTATCCCCAATTTAAAAATGGTTAATTTGACTTACCCTCCTGTGTTAATATATCAATTAAACTTACACCCCTAAAATTATATCAATTAGAGTTACCCCAAAAAACTGAAATTAACCACCAAAAAATTTGACTTACGCCCCAATGCCTAAACAATATTTTGAGATAATTCCAATTCTGTGATATTATCACATAAAAATTTTGGAGGGTTAAGCCAAAGTTGGGGGTAACTCTAATTGATATCATTTTAGAGGCGTAACCCTAATTGGCTTAATAACACATGGGGGTAAATCAAGTTCGAGCCATAAAAAAAAATACCAAAGTCCATCAGAGTGTAGTTTGCTGCGTTGCTTCACACCTCAAGGATAGTTAATAATGGAGAGTGACCGGTTCGAATCTTTCACTACAATCATCATGGGCCAACGGGCCCAGTGAAATAAAGGGCTCAGGGGCCTGGCTTCTGGCAACACTCAACAGAGGGCCCACATTGTGAGGCTTGATAGTTCCCAAGAGAAAAAGGCAATCCCGTGGACACACAAAGCGAGCGTTGGGCCCACATGTGGCGTGGGGCCCATACACCCTTGAGTCTGCACGTGATTCTCCCATTTCTCAAAGATTCTCTTTTTTCAGCCGGTTTTGTAAGGAGACGAGTATCCAAGAATCGAGGGGAACCAACACTGGTATCAGAGTGAGGCTTCGCCCAGCCAAGTTCTAGTTGGGTCAAGTGTGTCCAGGTTGTGCCCAGGTGTGCCTCTTCCGCTAATCTTTTCGCACGAGAGGGGTGCCGGTGGTGGAGTCCAACCCTAGCCTCGTGTGAGGGGAAGATTGTTGGGTTAGTCCCACATCGCCTTACAACCCGGTTTTGTGAGGAGGCGGATATCCAAGGGTCTAGGGGAACCAACATTTACTACTTAACCCTATAAAAGTAAAACGACTTTGATAGTTTGGTGTGTTAGTTGCTTGAAAAGGAACTCATTTCAATCCTAATATCTTTTCATTTTGATGCTAGAGTACCATTTTAGGGGAAACTTAGAGATCATTAAATAAATTTAAAAAAAAAAAAACAAAACAAAAGGGAGGAAGACACATACACAATCTGGTACGAGTTCCACAGAACAGAGTAGTAATGGTAGCCCTTGGTTGGATCAAACCAGAGGTAGACCCTCTGCTCCCTGTCTCCCTTCCCACCAGTGAACACATTGGTCTGGAGGATGTATGGCTGGTTGGTCCTGTTGCCCAGGAACTCAAAGTCTATCTCATCATGCTCTGAGTTTTGTGATGACAGCTGAACCCCCATTAAAAAAAAAAAAAAAGCAAAGCAATCAGTGATGAAGAAAGCACTCAGCACAGAAACATCTGTTTTCCCCAACAGAAGCCACTCACATAAAATGCAGTCACTGTTCCAGCTGAATCTCCTGCAACCAATCTCATCTGCATGCTGAAGTGGCCAAACAGGTAAGAACCCTTGGACTGAAACCCAGTGCCTACAAAGTTTGAGAAAGAATTACAACATAGCTCAAGATCTGAAACTTTAGGGGCTTGGGTTGGGATCATGGTGATGGGTGGTACCTGTGTATTTGTCCAAGGAGAGCTGGACCTCATTGCCTCCATTAATGTACTTGATGTGGTCACCAGCCCATGTGGGCACATAGTTCTTCTGGAATGGCACATCAATGGGCTTCCTTGGTGCAGCAGCCATGGTCACAGAGACCAGGCCCAGAAAGCACAGGCACAGAACAGCCAGTGAAGGAGAACCCATCTCAACAGGGCACTGATGAGGGAGGGGGGGGGGGGTGTGGATGGGGAGAGAGGAGGGGTGATGGTGAGGTATTTATGCAGGCAAAGGGTTGCAGTGCTGCAAGCTTGCAATTAATTTTATTTGTAATCTTTTGGGGACAATCTCTTGATTGGGCTTGGTTCTGTATTCTTGTCTTGTGGGGTGGAATAGGATATTATGGTACAGCTATTTACATGGAGGTATGTGCTTTCTGGGCAACAGCTATGCATCCATGAATTATTTCTGTGCTCCTCAGTCTAAGCACCATGATGTGTTTGGAGGGATTAGATCAATTTTCGAACTTACTACAGAGATAGAAATGAGAATGGCCACAGGAGAGAGAGAGAGAGAGAGAGAGAGAGAGAGAGGAGGTGTTAGGTAGGTAGGTGCTTAAGATAAAAACATGTCCACCCTTGCTCACAATGTTTTGCTCTGTTGGATCCAAGGAATGAAAAATCAAGATATTACCTGAAATTCAAATATCTCTTTTTTTTTTTTTCTGGATACCGAAATTGTTACTAAGGTATCTGATTTGAGATCAAACACAAAGCAAATATCAAAACAAATAAGAGAACACATGTTATGGATGTTTAAATTAAGGTTTGGAGTTTCGGTCGGAATCGGTCCCGAAACTTTTCAATTTTGGGTTTTGGAACTCGACACTCAATAAAAGCAGGACTGGATTCAGGATAAGGTTTATTTAATAATATTTATATTACTTATTTACTTTAAGTTATTTTATGTAAATAAGCAAATATCCCCATTTGGATTTAATAAAAATATCAAAAAAATCAAAATTCAAAGAAATCAAAATGTAATTTTTCAGTTTCTAAACAAAATCAGACTTTACAGATTTTGGCTAAAAAAGAAAATTTGGTGATAAAAAAAAATCTCAGTATTTTGGACCGGAAAAAATCTCAGAAATCTAGAAGTATAAGATCAACTTAAAAACCCAAAGTCCGGTAAAATATTTTGAATCTATAAAACACTTTTTTCACAAAAACTTTTTTTTCCTCTAGACTTGATGAAAATTTAGAATCACAATTTCTCAACTTTTTTGACAAAAATTTGGGGTTAAGCAAAAGCCATGCTTTTTTGAAAATAAGACCACTATGAATTGGGTACCGATACAATTATTTTATATTATTTTTATATTTTATAATTATTTTAAAATTAAAAAAAGAAATTGAAACCACTGAAACTCCTATCCGAAACCGATCTTTGATGGGCGAACCGAAACTAAAACTACAAACCTTGGTTTAAAATTTACAATGAGCATTTGAACTTCTCAACACTTTTGGGTGTCGAAACGTATTCCTCATATGTATATTGCATCAAACAATGTCCTTCTATCAGCCTCTAGAGTTATGTTTCTGTATTCTCAGATATCCAGCTATCTATTGCACAAATATTCAAATACCCACATTGTAGTTATTTGGATTTTCAAATACTTATAGGAGTCCAAAACTTGTTCATTGGATTTCTCAATACTTCTGAGAGTCTAGAACCTCTTCTTCATATGCTGGTCAGTTATCAGCGACTTAAGTTATCCGTAATATCTGTTATCATACCTTCAATAATCAAGAATCTGCGTTTGGTACTTCTGTAAACACCTCACTGCTTTCTTCATTCATCTTGATTTATGCTTTCTCAAAGGATGCTGCCACATATCCATCTAATTTTGTGCACTTACAGCTTATATTGTCCCTTGCTAATTCAACATTAATGAAGACATCATTCATCTAGATTTCTATGAGAGAAATGACATATATCCAATATTACCTTTCATGGAACATTTATAAAAACAAAATACACTAGCAATCAAAAGGGTAAGAAATACCGCAATTCTTAATTCAAATCGATATTGAAGGATCCATGTTGACTACATGAAGAGAATGATCGACTTTCACCTTAGGGTTTCGATAGAGGGCATCTATCAGGCTTCAGAGATTATTTTAGGCTGTAGGAGAAGTATCTAGCAACTTTTGAGAGGAATTCTGATGGCCAAGGATGGAGAAAAAATATGACACTATAAAGGGAGGAGGAAGAGGCGATAGAAGGAGAGGAGAGGAGTTTTTTATTTTTTGACACCAGCATTTGGAAGGAGATCGTATCACGTTAGGCATTTCAGAGAAAACATATCAGATGGGTGGCGAAATTATAGGGTGTCAATAGCATTTGTTAAAATCCAGATTGAGGCCAAGAGTAATCTGGGTGCCTTTATGAATTTCATGGGTGCGGATAGAGGCTCCCAAAATCTTCATCCCGTTATAACATTCTTACTAATTAACAAATTTTTAAGTCATGAATTGGACATCGCCTAAATAATCCTTTCGATTGTCCTATTAGCATTGTCTTGTACATATGTTACCTTGGTACAACTGTGTAGCTAAGGCGATGCCCGGGACTGTTGCACCCTACCATCGTGTACCGCCAGTCGTCCCCCCACATTATGAGTTATGGAAGAGTGGGGACACGTCCATCGTTTCCATGAACAATAATAGGAGCTTCTTCCATTACTAGTGGTATGAGTTTATAACTTTCTTACCTATTAGCAAATTTTCCAGTCAAGACCATGCCATCATCTAAATAATCCTTAAGATGGTCTAATCTTGTACATCTGACATTATCTTGGCATTTGGTTCAACTTGTCTCTTGATTTCAATATTGCTTATGTGATACCCGAAAACCACATACACATGGCATTCAAGCCGTCCGATGAAGCAGTTTGCAGGCATCTCGCCACAGATTTTGTACTACAAATTCCCTCCGCCTTAAAGGTGTGTTTGTATTCTAAGCAATATAGTTAAGTTACAATTAGATGAAATTTTACACACACGCACACACACACCCTAAAGCTTTGATGTCCTTTCCTTTCAGTTCTCTCTCTTTGATGTTGTCGGTCTTATTATTACGTTTTTGTCTCAGTTTTAGAGCAAAGAGTTTTAAAATATCACCCGAATATACTTCATTCCTAATAATATATTTGGTCCAAAAAGTAATGCATAGAAAAAAATTTCGTGAGAAAGAAAGGAGTGCAAACGATTGGAAGGGAAAAGTAATCTTTCCGACTAACATTTTATCGTCTGGAGGAGAACGCGGAGATTTGATTGATCCTATAGCATTATTGTTCTTTTTCGTGCTTCACATTGGTTTTTGACACAATTTTTTTTTACAATTTCCCCAGGAAAGTTGATTCTGCTGAAAACTTAGGCACTGTTTGGATAGGATTATAATCATTGGATTCTTGGAGGTCAAAATCCCAAAAAAGGATCTGGAGCTCGAAGCCTCAATTTTAGGCTCCAGAAAAATAACTGCCAGGAGCTTGTTTTGGGCTCTCCGAAGAAATACTTTGTGGGAACTGATTGAAACCGAAGAGACTCCCTGTCTTGGGTCCAAAGTGTATCCAAACAAGCGATTATTCTCCTATTCTTGTGACCAAACACCCATAGCCTGTTTGGGAGCATGGAAAGGAGGGGTTCAACTTTCAAGAATCCCGGGAAGTCAAAAATCCTTGCTTGGCACACTCAAATTCTCTCAGCTAGGCAGTGCCACCTCGTCGCTGAGAGAAACAAATCCGTGAATCCCCATGATGTCATTATCTCTAGACTCCCAAACATGAAAAAAAAAATTCTATTTTAGGAAATTCCTAGCCATCAAAATAGAAAAAAAGATTCAAAATCTCCAAGAGGAATCTCATCCATTCAAATCTGATCCAATCCATCACAGAAATGGCTACAAGGCTTCTCACATCCATGAAGTCCTTCCAAGCCTCAACCAACCCTAGATATGGTGTAACAGTGGCACGTGCATGAGGTCTTCGATCAATTCTGAAGTTTGACATGTCGGATCCTGATCTCCTATCATCCATTTCCAACTGTCATGTAGACCTCCAAGCAGAGCAGTGCAAAGCAGCCTCATGTGCACTGACACCAGCTCTCTCTCAATGATTCATCCGACCTAAAATGGTGGGGCCCCCCACCCCCCACCATGTGCCTCTTAGCCCTGTGAAACAGATCTACACTTCAAACCCTAGTCCCAAACCTGATTTCAATTAGTCGAGAAGCCCACCTTAGAGACCAATCAATGCACCCCACATGGGCTGCAAATGAGCCAAGCTATCGCAAACAAGCTCGTTCGAGTTCGTTCGATTACTAATCGAGCCAAGCCTAAGCCTAGAGTTTAGGCTTGTTTATTAAACGAGCCGAGCTCAAGCAAACCAGAGCTCGGCTCCGTTGGGCTGAACATACTTGTTTAGGGCGTGAATAGACTCGTAAATGGCTTGAATAGACCTAACATATATAGTCGATGCTTTCAACTTATTGTAGAGTTCAGTAACAAGCTCGATAAGGAGTGTGATTTTCTTCCACACTCTGACAGGAGGTTGGAGCATTTTCCTCTCTCTTATTGGCTCAAAATCTAACTCCCATTTATATCCAGGTTAAGACCACAGTTGCCGTTGGTGTAACTATGGGCCATGAGATCAACCCAAACAGGATGCCACCACCACCAGCCGCCGCCCACCACCGAATGCCGCCGCACAACGACAGGGATGGTGGCCGGCGGTAGGCGGCCTGGCGGGGGTGGTGGCCGACGGTGCTAGGTGGATGGTGGTTGGCGGGGGTGATGTCCGGCGACGGCAGTGGCAGATGGTGGGTGCTACCAATGGTGTCATGGCCAGCATGGGTGGTGGCCGGTGGTGGGTGGCGGGCGATGGCCGGTGGCGTCCCCTTTGGGTTCACCCCATGGCCCATAACTCCACGCATGATCAACTGTAGTCTTAACCTAGGTATAGACGGGTAGTTAGATTGGGCCAATAGGAGAGAGGGGAATGCTCCAACCTTCTGTCAGAGTGTAGAACAAAATCGCACTCCTCGATAAGGGACTGTTCGAGTTTATTCTAATAAACGGGCAAAGCTCAAGTAGATCGAAGCTCGGCTCAGATCGAGTATTAAACATGCCAAGCCAAGCCTAAAGTTTAGGCTCGTTTAATAAACGGGCCAAGCTCAAACAGACCAAAGCTCGGCTCGGCTCACCTGCCTGGATCAATGAGAAGCTCACTCAACAGATCTCAAGCATTTCACATTTCCACACATGCTTGAGATGGTGACAACCCCTCGACGATCTAGTCGAACAATCCCCTCCATGGTGGTCGCGCGCGGCGCTGTCGGGTCTTGTCCCATGTGTGAGCCCGATGTCGAGAGGGGCTGGCTCGAAGCGGTTAGGCTAGCGCGACGCGGCAACGGTACTCTGGCTGGATCTCACACATGAAACACCTCACATGCACCTCAGCCTGCAACCTTCGAAGAAGAAAGGGACACACAGTGGTCCCTGTTGATGGGCAATGCAGCTGACTTCACCACCCAACTGCCGCATTCGAGTGAGACCCCACTTGAGATCTCACAGATTCAATGGGTAGTAATCAAGGTTCGAAATTTCGATTTCGGCCGCTCCAAAAATCGGTATATTTTGCTAAATAACACAAAATATCATAATATTTCGAAAAATATATCCTCTCAGTATATGAAAAAAATAAAAAATTTCACAAAATTTAGCAGTAAGAACCACATCCTTCTGATCACCATGTCATGTTATGCCCTAGCTTGCATGTGCTGTTGTCCCTGCAACTGAGCCTGGAACCCGACCGAGCCCTAGTCGCAATGAATTCTTGGACACAGGTCCAGCTGGGCGATCCCCGTCTGGCGGAATCGCTTCCCCGCGATCCGATAAGGTCGGCTGTCGAGAATCAGTGGGCCATTAGGTTCGATTCGAGCATCGTGCTGCCACCGAGGTTGGTCGCAAAGCTATTGCTAGTTGTTCTTGCTAACTCTATGTAAAGGAAAATAAAAAAAAGATCTGTTCCTACTACATTGGATACGGCTCGGTGTGGCGTGCTTCCACTCGGTGTGGCGACTCTCCCCCGCTCAGTTATGGCGACATCCCGCCGGTGTGGCAACTACCTGTGGGCCCTAGTGGAGCTTCCTATGCTCTGTGTGGCGACTACTGTAATCGACAGGGCTTCCTAGGTTAGGTGTGGTGACTACTGTAATCCATCGGTCCACTAACCGAGTGCCATGTATTCAAAAAAAAAAAAACCTTTCTCATTTTAAAGCAGGCAACTTAAAACGGTAAAATCTTTTTTTTTTTTTGGATAAAACCCAAAAATAGATGTTACTCAGGTTATGTTTGGAATACCATAAACCAATTTTGTCCATAACTAGTTTTAGCTTTATCCAGTATCAGTTCTAGAATTATCTACATTTGCGTATTTGGTAATAAAACCAGTTTCGAGTCCAAAACCATTTTTGTAGTTATTTTCTCTATCTAAAAAGTTCTCTCTAAAACATTTTCTCTATAACGAGCTCTCTCTACAACATTTTCTTTCTACTGTATTTTCTCTCTCTACAATATTTCTCAATATTCTCTATATAACATTTCTTCATATAATGTATATTTTCTACAACATTCTTTTTAAACCCAAAAGGCTTACCTGAAAACCTCCAAAAGTAGAAAGTTGTTTGCCATTTGGGTTTTGGTGATTTTCTGGTTTCGGTTTTGGAAAACCAACTTTCAGATAGGATCGGACCTCAAACGCACGCAATGTCTTGTATCAAAACTAGTTTGGCAAGTACAATCGGCACCCACAGCCCGGAACTCAAAATCGCCTCCGATTTTGCTCTATCGGTGGACAGAACATCATACCCGAGTATTTCTAATGATGTTTAGGCATAGTCTAAGAATGAGAGATTAGGAGGGAATTTTGGTACATTGAAAGAAAAAGCCAAAACATCGAAAAATTGAAAGAAAAGAAGAAGAAAAAGGCCATAATAGAACATCGCTACTTCGGTTGCCTTCTTCCTAAAAAAGATAATTAAGCATTAAAATTTCTCGCTACTTCTATTGCCTTCTTCCTAAAAACAATAATTAGCATTAAAATGGAAGAATTAGGCTCTTGAGAAAGAAAATAATTAAGGCTGTGAGAGTCCACCTAGTAGCTCTAAACTTCATTCAGAACTCATCTAATTCATCGGTCAGAATTTTCGTATAACCCATCCTTCTTTTCTCTAGGTTTTAGTATGATACAATAATCAAATTCCAACAAATAGGTGACTGGACCTTATAAATGACCTTTCACGAAACCTTAGTATGATTATGATGTATACTAATAAATGGAGAAAAAAATTATAGGAGAAATAACCTTCTTAAATGTGGCCTTTCTCCTTCATTTAACCATAAAAACTAGAGAAAATTACAAAAACCTCCCCTGAACTATACACCCTCGTTTCATATATTAACTTTTGGGGAAATTTTATTCATACCCCAAAAATCTGTAATTAGCCCCCGTATCCCTATCGTTTCTCAGTAACTTACTCAACAATCCTTTAATACCAACAATGCCCTTTTTTTTGTACCCCAAACCCCAAAGCCCCTACTCAGCGTCTTTTGTACCCCCAACCCAACCTAAGGTTTGTTTAAACTTAGCCCAAGTCCAACCCGTCGGGCTGGCCGGGTTGTGCAGGGTGGGTTCGGGTTAACCCGCCCAAAGTCGGGTTGGGTTCGGGTTGGCCCGCCCAAGTTGCAGCTAGGTGTGGCAATGGGTCGTGTTGTGTCGGGTTCGTGTCGTGTCTAGTTTCGTGTCGTGTCCAAAACCCCTAGACCCGAACCGGACCCGTTTAACTAATCGTGTCTAGATCCTAAACCCGTACCCGACTCGCTAATAAACGGGTAGATACGATAAGACCCGATAAGACCCGTTTACCACCCGGATCTATTCAGTTGACCCGATCCGACCCAATCCGACTCGACCCGACCTGACCCGAAAGACCCACTGGTATTATATATTATAGTATCGGATTGCTGGTAGACCCGACCCGACCCGACCCGTTGAATACTAAACGGGTCTTCCCGGGTCTACCGTGTCCAAACCCTAAACATGGATCCGACCCGTTTATTAAACGGGTCTATCGTGTCGATCCGTTTACGACCCGAACCCGTTTAGCCCTGACCCAGACCCGCTACGTTCGTGTCGGGTCCTGTCGGGTCGAGGAGAAATAATTCGGGTTGGGCTCGGATTAGCCTGCCCAAATTCAGGTTGGGTTCGGGTTGGACTCGGGTTGGCCCGCCCAAGTTGCAACTCTACTTGTGCCTTCAAGTACCAGCCAACTGTATGGGGTTTCTTTAAGAGTGGGGTGTACTCAAGAGTGCATATAATTGGAGTATATTTAAGGGGGTATGTGTTTGATTAGGGTATAATCAAGTTGGGGCGGGCCATTTAAATGGGGGTGTATTCAAGGTGGGGTGTAAGGGGGAAGGGTATTTTTGGGATAGGGATGGGGTATGAAAAAAAAAAATGGGGTGTGTTCAAGTTTGTTGGAAATGGGGGCTAATTACAGATTTATGGGGTATGAATAAAATTTCCCTAACTTTTGTTTTAAAGTACAATTAGAACCCTGACCTATGCTCCATCTACATTTAGCCCCCTAAGTCAACTTTTTAACACAAAAACTTCCTTATTAATTTCCAATAAGACTCATATTTTTTGAAATATTTCACATGCTAATTAGGACAAGGGTATTTTTGGGAATTAAAGTTGATAGAGGGAACTATGCAGACGGAGCATAGTTCAAGGTACAAATTGTTAAAACAAAGCTTGAGGGACCAATATGAAATGAGGTGTAATTTTCAGCGAGACGTTTTTGGAATTTTCCCTAAAATCTAATAGGAAATTATTCCAAAACGCGAGTCCTCCATTTTAGAGAGAGAACAAACCCTATCAAAAAATGCTCAATTTAAACTCATTGATTTCCTAAAACTGATCCAAGAATTCCTCATAATGTTCATAGTACATAAATCTCATTTACTAGACAGTCAAAACAACCTCTAATCGTCATTAAACAATACCTGGATCATCTATCTATCACCTTTGTTGATCAGAGTACTTGGTATCTTAATACTTCTTATATCACCTCTTTTACGATCACAATTGAACTGGATTTTATTCCGAGATCGCATCACAGATGTATTCTCTTACCAAATGTTATAATTTGACAGGAAGTACACTTCAAGAGAACATCTTCGGAAAACTGGAATAACTTTTTAAACTGGCATGATCCTGAAAATTTGCGGGCAAACCCGGGATATGAAGTAAAAAAAAAATTTCTATCTTGTAAGAGAACAAAGTAGTACAAACAGAGATGTTTTACGACCAACATAAAAATACAAGCGGATACGAATCAGATACAACCATACTTGCATCGACATCCGTTAGGTGGACACAGATACGAAAGTGGATATATATTAGGAGAATCTCGACCGTGAAATCAATACTTGGTCTGAATCCTAATCCGCTTGCCTATTAATATCCATGTTTGGTTGAATACGAATACGGGTCCGTTTACATCCCAGTATTCCATCACTCCCCTACTGACAAAACATTAGTCCCTTACTTAAATGCTAAGAGCACAAACTGGTGCGACTAGGTTTAATCGGTACTAATTATCAGTGTTACCAAAATCACCGCTTTTTAAAAAGTCGCGTTTTAATCGGGACTTATTCCCCAAACGTTTGCTACGGAATAAGTCGTGATTTTTTCAAAAAGCCAGGATTTTTTTAAAAAATAGCGGATTACACGTTTTTTTCCCATCTTTTTCCTGATTTTTGCTAAAAAAAAATTGTTAGAATACATATATCTAATTATTACCTAATTTACCGATTTTTTTGATTTTTTTCCGTTTTTTTCCCTTGCTGACTTTTTCCCGACTTCCGACTTGGTAACATTCCTAATATAACCACCAGCATGACTAGATCGACGGTATATTCAAAGACTAAATGTGTCTTGGTGTAGAATAGCCACTGTCTACAGCTTGATAAAAAGAGATTTGTCTAATTGAATGGTGCAGAAGATTGACAAAATTTCAAAGAACTTAAAGAATGGGATTGATAGTCTCAGTACCGATTGTAATATGTAATACAGTCCCAAGATTTTAAGAGCAAAACAAAAGGTACAAAATCAAAGCTCAACACAATTATATGCACAACCAGAGAAGTGGGCATCTGTAAGGTATAGATTTTGAAGAACCTCTAAAACAGCCAGTGCCTCTTTCTTGGCTTATAATGAATTCGAAGATCTGCAAAATAGTCCAAGAGATATTGGCCAACTTAATCAGGAGGAAAAACTGTTGGAGGAAGAAAGGGCATAAAATTCGAAGGCTAACAAATGTCTCAAAATGGTCAAGTAAAAAGAGATTGGATAAGAACTGACCTTGGAGCTCATAAAGTGAATTGTAGTGTACTTCTGACCAAAAACTCAGCCATAGCTCTGCATCAGAAGAATTGTGATACATTTGAATTCATGAAAAGTACAACATTAAATGATGAAAAAGTAAACAAGAATAACCTTAGTTACGCTAATAGGATGTTCGATTAGAATAAAGAAGACAATTAAGAAGGGAGGATGCGGAGAAGAGGGAGAAGGAAACTTTCTCAACACAGAATAAACCCTCCTTAATCTCTATATAATAAAGCTTAAAATGAAAGAAACCAAACCCATGTTCAACCGCACACGACTCGTACGGACTCTTCAATAACTTTTATAACAGAAAATTCCAAATTTTGAAATGAAACTAGTACTATTGATACTTTTGACCATAAAAATGACTGAATTTGATCAAAGCAACCCTCGGATAGCGCTTGTAACCAAGTATAATAATAGAGACCTAATAGTGCAGGGATGTATCAGTGTAAATTGGAAATATGCTTATGTTTGTATGAGTTATGTATAAAAATGGCATTATGTCGTAGTGTATAGGCATATGGACTGCTTATATGTGTAGTGTGTGTGTGTAGAGGAAAGGTAGCCTACTCCATGGAGTAGGCAACTTACCTACTCCATGGGTTAAATGGATGCCACGTGGTACTTTTTAATCGGGATTAAGACTTGGACAAGTTAGGTTCATCCCTCCCAACAATTATCAAGAAAAAAAAAATGAGAAACACATTCCAAGTGGCGTTTTTAGAATGCACGGTTTACCATTAAATTTATTTCAACTTGATTGGGTTGATTTAAGTTTTTTTCTTCAGTTTTTTTTTCATAATCATACTCTCCATATTAGATTGACCATACCTCAATAAAAAAACCCGATTCAAAAGTGTCATGTGGCGTTATTTCCCATATATATATATATATATATATATATATATATATATATATATATATATATATATATATATATATATATATATATAGCGAGAGAGTGTGAGAGACAGAGAGAGAAAGGAATGTTACGGTGAGGTGTGAGCTCACTTTCTCCATGACCACCCTACAAGTTTCGGAATTTATTGAAATTTGATAAGTGTGTTGTCTTAGGGTTAAGCCCTCACCAAATTTCAACAAATTCCAAAACTTATAAGGTCATTAAATGATAGAAGCTTTATCGACCGTCCATAGTAAAAGTTAATTTTTCTTAGCTCGTTTGATGACCCGAGAAGTTTTGGAATTTGTTGAAATTTTATACGGATGATCATCTTACCCTAGACAACACACCCACCAAATTCAACAAATTTCGTATCTTGTAGGGTGGTCATGGAGAAAGTGAGCTCACTTTCTCAAGTGAGCTCACATCTCACCGTAACATGCCTCTCTCTCTCTCTCTCTCTCTCTCTCTCTCTCACTTTATATATATATATATATATATATATATATATGGGGAGGGATACTCTTACTCATGGCCTCTTACTCATATAGTTACCTATGATCCGGGCCGTCCATTAGATCCCGACGTACGGTTCGGATTAGATGGGGAGTTAAAGTAATGGTGTCCGCATTAAATGCTCGTATTAAAAGCCCCCATATTAAAAGTCCGCATTTAATGAGGAAGAGGCCATGAGTAAGAGTATCCCTCCCCTATATATATATATATATATATATATATATATATATATAAAATAAGCTACAGTTTTGTGGGGGGTACAAAGAACGGTCGTGATCTGTCTTTGAGGGGGAGATAGAAAAGAGGGGCTAAGATAAATTCATATTAGGATGAGTGAGATTTATCTAGGGAGAGGGGAATGGCTAAGATTGAATGGGGTTGAAATGGAGGGGTGCAATTAAGTGCATGAAGAAATAAATGAAGGAAGGACCTGATTGTAAAAAAAATATATTTATAATCGTTTAGAGGGTTTTTATGTAAAAAAGATAGGGATATATTCAGTATTGATCCGATTATTCACGCGTTTTCTTGCCAAGGGTTATTTCCCTATGCCTGCCACGTATATGTGATCCCCCTCTCATCATTAATTCTGATATGCATCATAAGAGTAATAACTAAGAGAGAGATCAATTTTAAATCATTGCCAGCCGTCCGATTCACAAATCCATCAAGCGAGAGATCAGAATGTGCTAAAAAATTTCCCCCGGCCCAGATCTCTCTCTCTCCCCCCTCCCTCGCCGCGATACCCCTCCCCCGGCACCTCTCTCTCTTTCTCTCTCTCTCTCTCTCTCTCTCTCTCTCTCTCTCTCTCTCTCCCGCGCGTGCTCGCTCCTCTGTCCCCAAATACAGCGATCGCCCCCTCTCACAACGCCGATCTCTCTCTCCCCAAACTGAACCCCCCCTCGAGAGGTACGATCGCCCCCTCTCTTTTCGCGCAGATCTTGGGTGGGGCGACGGAGATCAGCAGGCCGCAGGCGGATCGATGGTCACGGATCGACTGGCCGGAGGCGGATCGGCGGTGATCGGCATACCGGAGGTAGATGAGCGACGACAGTCGGTTGGGGATCAGCGAAGATCGGCAAGCCGGAGGCGGATCGGCGAAGATCGGCAGGCCAGAGGCGGTCGGACGCCATGGCCGGGCTGAGATCGGGCTTGGTCGCTGGTCGTTCGTGCTGGATTCGAAGGTTGGCTTGGTCGCCGATCGTTCGTTCCTCAACCCCCGATGACGCCACACCAGGGACCCCCTTTTGCTGCTGCCTCATTCTGATCCATAGCTGGCCCCTCTTTCCTCCCCCACCGGCACCGGATTACCCACCCCCGTTGCCAAGATCCTTAGCGACCTCAACAGATAAGCCTCTCTCTCTCTCTCTCTCTCTCTCTCTCTCTCTCTCTCTCTCTCTCTCTCTCTCTTATTTTGTTGGTGATGTGAAGTGTGTGGATGTGGTGGTGGTGGTGATATGGGTGCATGGTGGGCGGGAAGCTCGATCAGTCATCCTCCATGACAAGCGACCCCTACGAGGTCATCCCCGTCGTCGGCGTTGTTGTGGGCCGCACCTATATGGTGAGCAACAGTGAGAATCCGGTGTGGATGCAACACTTCAATGTCCCAGTCCCACACCATACTGCTACATCGACAGAGAGGCTAGCAATCAACATGGAGACAAATCGACACAAGAAGCGAGGCAAATCGACATGGAGACGGGCATTGAGTATTGTAAGGAGGTTTTTTCAATACGACAGAGTTTGCTTTTCCTGCTAACCGGTCTATGTCATGATGAAGTTGTATTTTGTTATTTTGATTAAAAGTAACTACTGAATCTATTGATATAAAAGGTTCTATTTTGTTCTAGAGCATAATTTGCTCTAAATGGAGATCAAATGCAGTTTTTTGAAAGGAAACTGTATATTTGATGAAGTGATCAATAGTTAGAGGCGGTCGCCCAGAGAGGCGGCTCTGGGGGTCTGGGATTGTCTCCTCCGGCATGTTGGGCCTGATACGGCCGTTGATGAACTAAATAACATACAACCTTGGTAGTATGTATTAGCTTAGGATCTGACAGGACCATTAATATGTGTTCCATTATTCTTTGATATATTAAAGTCATGGATCTGCATCTGTATTAGCTTCTAATTTTCTTTTTTATGTGATTGTAATTGATCATGGATGGTATGTAGATGCTTGCCATTTTTTAGGGCTGAGTTGGTCCTGAAAGTTGAACAATATAGCTGAGAGAGAGAGAGAGAAAGAGAGAGGATCCCACATACAGTTCTTATTCAATGAAAAGCGCAAAATTCATCAAGTCCAATAGTGATTGGCTCTTGAAGTAATGTGGGCGCCCACATCGAAAATGGGACTCGCGATCTAATGTGGGTGTGCACGTTGAATGTGGCCGCTGCCAAACTAAATTTGCCACCCCCGTCAAAGTGTCTTCATGTCGAATGTGGGCATCGAGATAGAATGTGGGCATTCCCGTCGAATGTGGGTGTCGTATAAAGGGTTGCCAGTGATCGGCGCCGGCACCTACAACAGAGAGAGAGAGAGAGAGAGAGAGAAAGAGATAGAGAGAGAGAGACTGTTGGTTCCATGTCGTTGCCGGTGCCCAATCGCCATGCCTCCCGATCTCAATCCGCCAGAACCCCCGTCACCCTCTCTGTGTCTAGCTGTGAAGATCAAGGTCAACCACCCTTCTTCCCCACCCGGTACACCACTAGGACCAGTACCATGAAATAAACAGATTTAAAAAATCCTTGATCGAGTAGTAGTTCCTTCAGGTTATGAAGTGGGCATGGTCCAATCAATAATTGCCACATCGTAGACCAAATGAGGGAGGGGAGCACACTCAGCAGAGGAGGGGAGCAGACTCAGCAGAGGGGACGAGTGTGCGAGGTGATCACATGATAAAGCAATTTTACATCACTAAAAGTAATTAAATTTTGATTAGATTTTACATCATTAGCAATTAAATATTGTCACCGTCGTCAATATATTGTTACTGCTCTATAAATTTTTTGTAATGCCCTCAAAGTCTTTTGCGTGCACTTAAAAATTTTTACCTTGAAATCTTTTGTCGCACTCGAAATATTTTGTTTCTACCCTCTAAATATTGTCACCTCCTTCAAAATATTTTGACCACCTTTTAAGTATTGTCACTTTCGTCAAAATTTTATCCTCGCCCTCGAAATCCTTTGCGTGCCGACAGGCACGGGCATTACTAGTATATATATATAGGATAGCGATCCAGTGAGATATGAGATAACTCTGAGGAACCTATCTAGAGGTTTTAGAATTTGATGAAAATTGGTGGGCATGCTCGCTATGGCAAGTAGATCATCCTCACAAAAAATCATCAAATTCTAAAACCTCTAAGGGCATCAAATGTTAGAAGATTTATCTATCGTCCATTAAAACCAATAATTTGAATTGTGAATTTGATGCCTCTAGAGGTTTTAGAATTTGATGATTTTTTGTGAGGATGATCAACTTGCCATAGAGAGCATGCTCACCAATTTTCATCAAATTCTAAAACCTATAGATAGGTTTTTCAAAGTTATCTCATAGAAGAGTTATCTCACTGGATCATTATAATATATATATATATATATATATATATATATATATATATATATATATATATAGGGGAGGGATACTCTCACTAATGGGGTTTACAAATGATCCCAACCATCCATCGGATTCATGGATGGTTGGGATTAAACCATCCCTCTCTATCTCTTTCTTCGGCGACACCGACCCCTGCCCGCCCCACCCCTCCGGCACAGCACCCCGGCAGCCATCCCCTCCGGCTCTGGCGCAGCACCCCGACCGCCCCTCCCCTCCAACGCAGCACCCCGGCAGCCCCGACCGTCCCTCCCCTCCGGCGCAGCACCCCGGCAGCCCCGACTAACCGGGACGTCCGTTCCCATTCGATAGCGGGCCGAAGCGGGCGCGGAGCGACGGGCCGGCGCGGGGCGCAGAGCGGCCGGATCTGGACGCCGGAGGGGAAGGGGGCTGCCGGATCTGGAGGCCGATGTCGCTGGAAGGGGAGGGGGTCGGGGCTGCCGGACGGGAGGGGGTGGTCGGGGGGGTCGGGGTGCTGGTCAGGGGGGCTGCCGGAGCCGGAGGGGAGGAAGGTCGGGGTCGGGGGGATCGGGGGGGGGTTAGTTGATCGAGAGAGAGAAAGAGATAGAGAGAGAGGGATGATCTCGGCCCTCCATCGAATGGGAACGGACGGCCCGGATCATTAGTAACCCCTATTAGTAAGAGGTCATTAGTGAGAGTATTCCTCCCCATATATATATATATATATATATATATATATATATATATATATATATATATATATATATATGGGTCTGGATCGGCTGACCCAGCAAATTTTGACCCGGCAATAACCCAGCACCATTTGATGCACCTAGAGGTTTTAGAATGGGCTGAATTTTGGTAGACATGTTGTCTATGGTATGTTGATCATCCTCACAAAAAATCAGCCCATTCTAAAACCTCTAGATGCATCAAATGCGCTCTTCAAATCAATGGTTTTCGACTGTCAATTTTAATCGTTGATTTGAACAATGCATTTGATGTATCTAAAGGTTTTAGAATGGGCTGATTTTTTGTGAGGATGATCAACATACCATAGACAACATGTCTACAAAAAATCAGCCCGTTCTAAAACCTCTAGGTGCATTAAAGGGTGCAGGGTTATTTGTTGGGTCATCCGATCATGACCCTATATATATATATATATATATATATATATATATATATATATATATATATATATATAAGAGGGCCGAGAAGTTGAACTCGAGTTCACGATTAGGCTGGTGAACTAGAGTTTTCCAAGCGACATGTATACACGTTTTCTTTTATTTTTTGTTTTATGTATTTTCAGTGTTCATCCCTCTTAAAGTTTTATCCCCTCTTTTACTTTTTGTTTTATGTCTTTTCAATGGACACATGGTGCAATATAAACCATGTTTCACCATTCATTTGTGAACTCAAGTTCACTAGCCTCTTTCCCTATATATATATATATATATATATATATATATATATATATATATATATATATATATATATAGAGAGAGAGAGAGAGAGAGGAATGCTTAGGTGCGATCCGCGGTCCGTGCGATCCACAGCCGTCCGATGCACCCGCTGTGTGCATTGGATGCACGGAATGGTGAATCGGACGGCTGCGGACCGCAGACCGCACCTAAGCATCCCTATATATATATATATATATATATATATATATATATATATATATATATATAGGGAAATGCTTAAGCGCGGTCCTGCGGTCCGCATCCGTCTGATGCGGTGCACCACACCACGCCGCGTGCATCGGACGGCTGCGGATGCGAACCGCACGGACTGCACCTAAGCATGCCCCTATATATATATATATATATATATATATATATATATATATATATATATATATATATATATATATGGGGACGGGGAGCCTGGACCTCAGGTGCAGCGTGAACGCTGCACCGGAGCCGCTCCCCGCACGCCACGTGTCCAAGAAAATCAGCCGCCCGCCTTTAAAACAGCGGGACGAACCGCAGCCGTCCGATCGATTCTATCGGACAAAAATCCGGCCGCCCGTCTCTAAAAACGCGGCATCCAGCGCAGACCGTTCGATCCGTGCAGTGCCAGCCGTCTGATCCGTGCACCACACCCCCGTCCGGTATTCAGTTGGCCCGGGTGATTCCCGTCCGTTCGATCGAGCGAATCGAACGGACGGAAACGTTTTTCGCTGTTACTGTAGCGGCTACAGTAACAGCGAAAAATGTTTCCGTCCGTTCGATTCGCTCGATCGAACGGACGGGAATCACCCGGGCCAACTGAACACCGGACGGGGGGTGCGCTGCATGGATCAGACGGCGGCGGGCGGGGTGCAGTGCACGGATCGGACAGTCTGCGCTGGATGCCGCGTTTTTAGAGGCGGGCAGCCGGATTTCCGTCCGATCGAATCGATCGGACGGTTGCGGTTCGTCCCGCGGTTTTAAAGGCGGGCGGCTGATTTTCTTGGACACGTGGCACGCGGGGAGCGGCTTCGGTGCAGCGTTCACGCTGCACCTGAGGTCCAAGCTCCCCGTCCCCATATATATATATATATATATATATATATATATATATATATATATATATATATATAGAGAGAGAGAGAGAGAGAGAGTAGTGATACATTGCGGCGGGTATCATGCGGGCTTAACGTGCGGCCACCCCCTTCGGGGGTATTTTTGGGATTTTTTTTTTTTGGGGATTGATCACCCACCCTTGGATTGGACACACAAAAAATTTCAGCCCAATCCAAGACTTGTAGGCCGTCCAAATGTGTTGATCTTTTATTGGTCGTTCAATTCTTTCGCCATTTTGATCAACACATTTGGACGGCCTATAGGTCTTGGATCGGGCTGAAATTTTTTGTGTGTCCAATCCAAGGGTGGGTGATCAATTCCCAAAAAAAAAAAATCCCGAAAATACCCCCGAAGGGGGTGCCGCACGTTAAGCCCGCATGATACCCGCCGCAATGTATCACTACTCTATATATATATATATATATATATATATATATATATATATATATATATATATATATATATATATATATATATATATATATACATATATATATATATATCCTAGGCACCCGGAGACAGCTAGGCCCCAGTGCGCCCAGGCGCACCTCACTAAACGGCGGCCTAGGCGCACGCCTAGTTTTAGGCAATGATTTTTGTTTTTTTTTTAAGTAAAACCCAACCCGCCCCCATCTTCTTTGTTCATTTTGTTGTTTTATACTTGTTTATACTATGTGCTTATTGTGTTGCATGCATTTGATTAAAATATGCTCAATTTTAAGTTATCAAGTGTTTATATTCTATTTGTTCCTTTTGTTGTTTATTTGTTTATACTATGTATGTGTCATTGTGTTGTATGCATTTGACTATAATATGTTCAATTTCATGTTAGTAAGTTGTTATATTGCTTCCTATTATATATATACCTGCAAGTATAGACTATACATATATAGACGTGCTTGGAAAATGCCTATGCACATAAGGCCACGCCTGCACGTAAGGCCACGCCCCTAGGCTCCCTCCGGGGCGCCTAGCCTTGCCTTGACGCCTTGACAACTATATATATATATATATATATATATATATAGAGAGAGAGAGAGAGAGAGAAAGAGAAATGCTAAAATGCGACGTGCGGTGCGTGCGGCGTCGCACCGCAGCCGTCTGATGCATCGTTGCGTGCGTCGCACGCACTGCACGCCGCACCCTAGCATCCCTCTCTCTCTCTCTCTCTCTCTATATATATATATATATATATATATATATATATATATATATATATATATATATATAGGGGCATGCTATGCTGCGGCATGCGGTACGTGCGGCACAGCACCGCAGCCGTCTGATGCACGCACTGCGTGCATCATATGCACGCAGCAGTGCATCAGACGGCATGCGGTAGGTGCCGCACTTACCGCATGCCGCATTCAAGCATTTCTCTCTCTCTCTCTCTATATATATATATATATAGAGAGAGAGAGAGAGAGAGGCGTGTTAGGCTGCGGCGTGCGCTGCCCGGGCTATAGATGCGGTGGTAGTTTTTGGCCGTTCGATCGCTGCGGATCGGCTGCAAACCGCGCGCAAACCCCCGCCCGTCTGATCAGCCGTCCTGACCGTCCGATCCCGTATAAATCCAGTCGCTCGGTGTGTTTCTATGATGATTTGATTCCCATCCGTTCGATCGAGGAGATCGAACGGACTAAAAGAATTTCGCTGTTACTGTAGCGGCTACAGTAACAGCGAAATTCACTTTAGTCCGTTGGATTCCCATCGATCCAACGGATGGGAATCAAGTTGATTCCCATCCGTTGGATCGATGGGAATCCAACGGACTAAAGTGAATTTCGCTGTTACTGTAGCCGCTACAGTAACAGCGAAATTCTTTTAGTCCGTTCGATCCCCTCGATCGAACGGATGGGAATCAAATCATCATAGAAACACACCGGAGCGACTGGATTTATACGGGATCGGACGGTCAGGACGGCTGATCAGACGGGCGGGGGCGGGCGGGGGATTTGCGCGCGATCCGCGCGATCCGACGGCCAGATTTTGCCACCGCATCTATACGCGGGCACCGCAAGCCGCAGCCTATCATTCCTCTCTCTCTCTCTCTCTCTCTCTCTCTCTCTATATATATATATATATATATATATATATATATATATATATATATATATATATATATATAGAGGAATGGGATGCTGCCTATCAAAGCAGCGTTTTTGCTACTTTGAGACATTGTTTGACCATCCTAGAAGTTTTGGAATTTGATGAAATTTGGTGAGGGTGTTGTCTAGGGTAAGATGATCATCCTCACAAATTTTCATCAAATTCCAAAACTTCTAAGAGGGTCAAATGGTCGAAGCAAAATGCTGCAGATTTTAACGGTGACTGCAGACGACTGATTTTGCTTCTCGACCATTTGAACCCCCTAGAAGTTTTGGAATTTGATGAAAATTTGTGAGGATGATCATCTTACCCTAGACAACACCCTCACCAAATTTCATCAAATTCCAAAACTTCTATGATGGTCAAACAATGTCTCAAAGCAGCAAAAAATGCTGCTTTGATAGGCAGCATCCCATTCCTCATATATATATATATATATATATATATATATATATATATATATATATATATATATATATATATTTATATTTATGTGTGTGTGTGAGTGTATTTGTGTGTGTGAGAGAGAGAGAGAGAGCGCGCGCGCAAAGGGAGCCTCCATAAGTCGGTTATTAGATGCACATAGGAGGTTTAGAATGTTCTATTTTTTGTGATAGTAAGTACCTTACCTTAGATAGAACACCCACAAAAAATTAGCAAATTATAAAACTCCTAAGTGCATCAAATGTTAGAAGTTTTATCAACCGTCCGTTGTAACCGTTAATTTGAATTTTAACATTTAATGCCCCTAGAAGTTTTTGAATGTGCTGATTTTTTGTAGGTTTTTTTTCCAAGGTAAGGTGTTTATCATCACAAAAAATCAGCACATTCTAAAACTCCTAGGTGTATCAAACCACCTCGTATGGAGATATGTTTCCTCCATACGTACTGAGGGACATACAGTGGGCGTGACATGCACCGGTTAGCACTATCCAACGATCATTGCATCACCGACTCACCGAGTGATGGCCGATCCATGCCAGACCCACAGTATGTCCCTCAGTCTCAGTTTGTCGCACAGTATTTTCAAATAGCATTACTCAAAAATCCCTAAAAACAGAAAAGTAATGGAGAAGCAAATCCCTATTCAAGAACAATCACAGTAGAGATCACAATGTAAAAACAACAGTCACAATCTTGAAAGCAGCAATCTTGAGGGAACTCACGATGATATTGGAATGAAAAAGGTTCTGAAGAAGCTTGACCTCCTCCTCGAGCTCTCTTATATGAGCCCCGCCCAAATCAATAATAAAAAATGAAAATATTTTCAAGGAGGAGCGAAAAAAGAGAAGATCCACACTTCAGCTTTTACCTTGGAAGCGTTACTGCTCCTGATCAGCACATGCGGATTGGTAATTGATTTCAAATCAAAACCCTAACGCTGGACTCGAAATTACTAGAATTTACTAAACTTCTCCCATTCAAGAATAGCAATCTCAGTGGAGAAGAGATTACTCAATTCCCCAATCAAGAAGTAACAGAGAAGCAAACCTACAACGAAGATCTCGTCTCGAGGAGAATCAAAGCCCGCAATCGCTCTCCTCTCGAGGAGAAGCAGAGAACTCGTCATCCACTTAGTCGCTCTCCTCTGAGTCTCTCGCAGTTGCAGACACCGATCACAGAGCTCTAAGAAATCCTCCCTCCTCTCTTAATCCTCTCTTAATCCTCTCTTGATCTCGCTCGCAGTGCTCTGCTCCTCAGCCCTCTCTCGATCTCAATGTCTCTCGCAATCGCAAATCGCTCTCCTCTGAATCTCTCGCAGCCGCAGACACCAATCACAGAGCTCTAAGAAGTCCTCCCTCCTCTCTCAATCCTCTCTCGATCTCTCTCGCAGTGCTTTGCTCCTCAGCCCTCTCTCGATCTCAATGTATCAAGCAGTCGCAAACTTGCAGACACCGATCACAGAGGGAGGATGGGAATCGAGGGATAAAACCCAAACTAAGCGACTCAGACCCTCTTTTATCCCATGTCTGTAGTCTGCTGATCCAATGGGTTTAAAAAAAAACTCGAATCCAAACCCAATTGTCGGACCAAACCCGACCATATAAAACACGTTTTTTTCATATTACACGATTTAAATATGTACAAAACGCGTACTGCCTGTTTTCAAAAATACAGGTTTTATTCTTGTATGCTCTGATTCCATAGTGATATGCATTTTATACACGTTTTTTTCAAAAAAAAAAAAATGCACAATTTGGTAACTATGATCTAGTCTACGAAAAATTGGCTAGCAGGTAACAGACTAACAGCTAGTTGTAAAGTCTGATTTGTATAGGAACTGGAAAATTAAATTTTGATTCCTTTGGATTTTGATTTTTCTGATATTTTTATTAAATCCAAATGGGGGGCATTTGCTTATTTACCTAATTAACTTAAAGTAAATGGAGAACATAAAGATCATTTTCTTAAAAGTTTTTTATGTAAATATGACTATCATGCTGAAATACATCTTATCCTGAACTCAGTCCTGCTTTTACTGAGTGCTGAGTTCTGAAACCCGAAACTGCAGAGTTTCGGGACCAGATCCGACCGAAATCCATTTCGGATCGGTTTCAACCGAAACTCCAAACCCTGGTTTAGATAGCATTAGCACACAACATGTTCCATCAACATAGAATAGTGTATTTAGAACCGCCAATGCTGGTCCCAAACCCAGATGAAAAAAAATTGAGGGTTGATGTTAGATTAAAATATGATGGTAAATAACCAACTCAAACTATGAAATGAACTCTAAGCCAAACTCAAAAAGATAGGACAGGGCTCAATGATTATGGTAAACATTAGTGTATTTATAAACATGTGATTCTACGGAGTAATATGACATCCCAAAAATGCTTTGGATTTTAATGGCCGCTATGGTACAAGGGTTAGTCTGAAACCGAACCGAACCGCCGAATAGGTTCATATTTACAAACCAAAATACCCCAAAATACGAAACATAACCCAATTCAGATTCAGTTCGTCAATTCGACTGGGTCCACGTCCAGTTCACCTTCTTTCGGATCCGGTTCGACCAAATTGGATCCAATCAAAGTCGATGCAGACCCATTTTGTTGAATCAAACCCAAACTGGGCTCAAATCGGTTGAATCATACTCTGATTTAGGAATTTTTTAAAATTTTCAATGTTTTTGGACGAAGTGAATGAACTAAACCGGCCCAACCATTTCGTTTTTGCCTAATCCAATTGCGAACCCCAATTCTCAAACCTTACACTAAAGTTGATTAACTTTTCTTCGAATGTTTATGTACTAATCACTTTAACTCTTAGTACTTTGAGAGGAAGAGAGGTTTGGGGAGAATGTGGAGTATGCTCAAGGCAATTCAACCTAGCTGTACATTGGTATAGGTATGCTCATCTACCAGTGATAATACCACATATACAATATAAGACTGAAAAATACATGCAAATACCACATAAACAACGTGAGAACCCATAGACAAGTCTAGTCAATTTATACAAATTACTATGAAAGAAAATTTAAAATTACCTCTTTCAGGAGCCTGGTATTGTGGAACAATCTCAACAAAACAGGTCTCTCTAAATGAAGTTAAAAGACATATTTTTGCTCCAAACTGCAAATGCTAAAGCAACATTAGAAAATTAAAAATTATTTACAGCTTAATAAAAAGGTCTATCAAATAGAAATATGGTTAATAAAAATCTTACAGCAATTATAAAAGAACTGAAGTATCCAGCAAAACATAGTTCCCAAGCATAAAAGAAATTGATAGAGTGAATAATACGTGAAAGAAGCAGCCCAGCATGGTGACCTTCACATTATAGCTAATAGCCATCCATCAACAAAGTAGCTAATAGCCATCCATCAACAAAGTTATATTACTGCATCTTTAGCTTATGAGACCTCAAGGTCTTAATTCAACCTGTATCATGATATAAACCTTAATGGTTCATAGTGCTTGGACTAAAGTTTGCCGACTTGATATAGTTAACAGAACCAAAGGTTCTTAAGTATCACATGCAAGAATGATGGTCATGCACAAGGTTAAACATGCAGATGTGCATCTTTGAATACACACACACATATTTGCAGGAATTTCATTCAAACTATACAATGCTCTTGCCTGCAGATTTAAGTCTAATTTATTGCTTCTGATTGCTAACAAAAATAGCCAAGCAATTAGATCTGCAATATTATGTTAACAACAAACTAAAAATAAAAGCATTAACCTTTGACAAATAATAGTGTTCAGGTATCTTTGACAGGATTCAATCATACTGATTGAATCCTGTCAAAGAACGAAAATGAAAGGGGGATATGGGAATAGTTTGACGAAACGAATTCCTCAGCATAATTGTGAAAACATGAAAGATGTGAGTGTGGTAATACTGACCTATAAAAACAAAGGAGACAGAACTGCACAAATTGTCGTGGGATAATACTTATGAGAAATACAATGAAGTTATAGGAAAGGATAGGGCCGGGCCGACAAGTACAGGACCCATGCTGACCCGTCGGGTCAGGCTAGGCTTCGGTTCAAGTTCTAAACCCGGAACTAACCCGTGCATACATAATTTTGGGTTTTTGGGCCAGGTTTCTGGGTTTTCTAACCAGGTATTAATTAAAAAATAAGTGTACATAGGGATGAAAGAAATATTTGAACCCACAACCTATGCAGTCAAAGTCGGTAGTCGGCCAAGGGCCGACTAAGACTAATCGGCACTAATTCGGGACTAGTCGGTCAAAACTTATTATAATCCCTCCCCCCTCCCTAAACATATATGATATATAAACTAGTATAAATGTCAATAAGTATATGGTATTAGTCGGTCAATAACAATGCATGTCTTCATACTTCACAACATGAATATAAATACATAAGTAACATAACATAGTTGTATTGGTTTCATGCCCATGTTAGAAAATTCAGAACTAAGAATACATCACAATATTTGTTTGCTGATGTTTAACATGTGAACCCCAATTTTGATTATAGGGTTATATTGATATCAACAAATAAACAATAATTATTTGTCTAGTTTTTATCTCAGATTCTCAATAGATAATTATAGTAAAGAGCCATAGTTGCAACTCAAGACTTCGAGGCAATACAAAAAAATCCAAACAAAATTGCTTGCAGAGACTCCTTGCAAAAAAAAAAAAAATTGCTTGCAGAATGCCGCCAGGGGACTAGTCCTAGTCGCTAGTCGAGGACTAGTCGAGTATAGTCGGGTCTAATCGGAGACTAGTCGGGATTCCACCTAGCTATGAAAGAATCGGAATTAATCGACCAGCAAAATACCGCCTGAGGACTAATCGCCGACTAGTCCCAATTTTGATAGCATAGCCCACCACCACCAATAGAAAAACCACCACCTTTACCAGCCCTGGTTTCAAATACCAACCCATACCAGTAGGTACCGGTTTTGGCTGAGCCGGTACCGGACTAGCACCGAGATCGAAACTCAACTTGTATTGGATGATACCTGCCTGTATCGGCTAGTTCAGTCAGGTATCGGCTAATATGGCTGGTTCAACTCAGTATCGATTAAAAACCTTTTTTTACCTTTTTTTTGTTTTCCTTTTGTTTTCTATTGGGAAGTTGACTCCAGTTCAATAGGTGGCAGCAATGGAGGGGGCATCTGAATCCATGGCGTAGGTATCACGGGTGGTGCTACTGGAGGCACCACATAGAGGATGTGAGGAGTTGATTGCTGCTTTCGAATGCGGAGCCTGGCAATTGCGGTATTCAAATCATCGAATATATATATATATATATATATATATATATATATATATATATATATATATATATATATATATATATATATATATATATCATGCATTGCACTGGGCCCACAGGCTTGATTTCAGGACGGATCAGGGCATGGGCTGACGATGGCAGCCCAAGACCAGCCCACAGGTATTCCGGGTCGAGTTGGGTCTTTCCGAGCCACTCGACGATCGGCGAGTCATTCTTGTATCCCTAGCTATGTCTCTCAAAGTGTTATTTGATCAAGAATTGAGATAAGAATGTTGGGTGGGTATTTTGCGAACTAGGAAGGATGTGATTAAGAACGAGGCAATTAAAAGATATCAAAAACTTGCTATAATGGAGGATAAGGTGATAAAAAACGCATTGCAATGATTTGACATGTCCAAAGAACACCATAAAAGTACTTGCCGAAAAGGGATTACAAGACTAAGTCGAAGGGGCAAGGAGGGAAGAGTACTTGGTTAGAGGCAGTGAGATCTTAATTAGCAATAAATTTAATATTAAATGAGAATAAACAACATAAAAGGTTACCATCTTATTCGTTAGTGCCACACATTACCTATTATTATTAGTACTATCCCATTATATTTTATTACATTATTTCCTAATTGTTGAATTACTCTCTCTCTCTCCCCCATTTCTTGTAAGGATTAATGTTACATAGTTCTTGTAGTGAGAGATAATGTTACAATGGTGGAACTAAGGTTTTAAATTTTGGTTTGTGTGTGGTTTCAATCCACAAGCGAAAAAGAAATTTCGACCGAAATGCTGTAGAAATTTCAAACTGCCAAATGTTTTTTATGTTTTTCTTTTTTTTTAATTTAAAATTAAAGTCTTTTATAGTTTTGCAAACATATTTACATGAAGTGTTTTTAAAAAACACACACCAAATACATAGTAAGCTTGTGTGGATCATGATAACGTGGAAAATCAATAAAGTAGAAAAAAAAAATTGATAATCATCATATAATTATATATTTTTTAATTATTTTAATCACGAAGAAGTTTAAAGAGTACCACACATGCTCCGATCCTACCATTAACACTAAAGCAACCATTCATGGAGTCATCCGCACTATACACCCGCTTCGTTCAACAGGCTACATTAGCCTAGGATTCCCCGAGGAACACATGTGTTAGTACAGACTATAATCGTGAACTGCAGGGAGGCAAGCATAGTCCTTTTGTTAGCTCGTAATATTGATTTTAGAATTATGCTCCTAATGTTGCTTTTAGAATTCTAAATAGGATGTCTTTAAATATAGTCCTTCGAAACATCATGTAGCTCCAATATATGTATTGTTCGTTATTTCTTAGCTGCATCTACCTTATGGTAATCTTCATGAAGTTTTCTCTTTGCAGCCTCTAACATTGCTCAAAGAGATGATTCTTCAAAATTATTCATGCTCTGCTGAGTATGAGGGAGTCACTTTCTGCTGCATAGGAGGGGGGCTTCACGTTCTGCTAAGTAAAAGGGGAGGGAGGGGGGGGGGTTCACTTTCTTCTGCGTAGGAATGGGGGCTTCACATTATGCTGAGAATGAGGGAGGGAGTCACTTTCTACCACATATGAGGGGGGGGTATGTTTTGCTGAGTAGGAGGGAAGGGGCTACTTTATGCTGAGTATAAATGGGTGGCTTCATGTTTTGCTGAGTAGGAGGGAGGCATGTCACTTTTTGTTGACTATGATGAGGAGGCTTCACTTTGGTTGAGTAGGAGGGAAGGGGGTTACTTTCCGTTGAGTACAAGGATGGGGCTTCACTTTCTGTGAAGTAGGAGAGAGGGGGAGTTACTTTCTCGAGCTTTTCTGGGCAGTAGGTTGCGGCCACATGAATCGTACACTCAAATCACTGCAATGATGTCAGAGTTGCAACAACGAAAGAACTTACTCCAATAATCAAGCATTTTAGATGAACTCAACATGTCAACATTTATCACCTGCGTTGAGAAAGAAGTTAGTGATCTATAAATGGTTTGCAAGTAGCCTACAAGTTAAAACTTTCTTTCTCTATGTTCTCTTCTCTCTTTCGCCTTGCTCTCCTCTCTTATCTTCTCTCTTTTTCTTTATATGCTCTCCTCTTCTTTCTCGCTGCTCTCTTCTCTTTCTTTCTCTCAGCTCTCTTCTCTTTCTTTCTTTCTCTCTACTCTCTTCCTGTCTTCTCTTCTTTCTCTTTGCTCTACTCTCTTCTTTCTCTCGCTCTTTCTTCTCTTCTCTATTTCTCCCATTTGTTCTTTTCACCTCTCTTCTCTTCTCTACACTCTTTTCTCTCTTCTGTCTCTCTTTCTTCTCTCCTTTTTCTTACCTTACCTAAGTATTTGATGTGAATGGCAGTGGCAGACTGGCAGTAGGAGTGTCGAACAATGAGAAATCTCTTCTCCATCTCTTATCGTTCTTTTTCTCTTTTCTTCTCCCTTATTCTCTCATATCTTCTTTATTTCTCTCTTTCTCCCTCTTCTTTTCTCTCTCTCTCTTCTCTCCTCTCTTTCTCTCTTCTCTTCATCTATTATCTCTTTCTCTCTTTCTCTTCACCCTTTCTCTCTTCTCTCTTTCTTTCCTCTCTTCTTTTCAACCCTCTCCTCACTTAAGCAGCCGAAATGGAGCGAAATATGAAGCCGAAAAACAGAAATATGGCGAAATCCGGCAAAATTTGTTTATCCCTGCATCAAAACGCAGGCAATACATAGGCTCACGCCCACCGAAACCAACCCACAGTTTTTCGAAATCTGTGGGCTGGTTTCGATCAAAATGCTTGAAATACCTCCAAACCTGACATCTCGTCGAAATAGTCAACCAAACCAGCCCACATACTTCAAAACCACCCGGTTTCAATCCCCCCCCCCCCCCCCCCCCCGCTTTCGGTCGAAACCGAAATTAACTCTAAATGTCAAAATCCAACCGAAATGACGAAGCCCCCCTGGTTTTGACCCTGATTTTTTTTCAGTCCTGGCCAAAACCAAAATTTGAAACCTTGAGTGGAACAGCCTGCACGCATCCTTTTTTCGAAAGAAAGTACAACCTCCAATGTTTTGAAATGTATTGCAATAGAGGGAGATAATGTTGAAGAAAGACCAACACAAGCTCTTCAGATCTTCAAGCCTCTTCTCATCCCCAAATTATACCATTCATTTTCATTGGCAAATATGTGAGAAAATATGTAATGTTGTCTCCATCCTTCAATCATAAACCTTTTTGTTTTTGTCAGCATGCAATCATTCTACCGCAACAGAAGACCCCACAAACATATGCTCAATCATGTTGCGGAACACACTTTAGAGTGCCCTCCATAGCCAACTCCGTTTGTTTGGAATCTTTAAATAAGGATTCATTGTTGTTGTAGTCTACCCATGTGTTGGGATAAGGCTTGGTTGCTGTTGTAATCTACAAAACTAAGGATAACAGAAGACATGCATTATCATAATGTAGGTATGCTAGGCATCAAACGTAGGTATGCTAGGTATCAAACAAGCCTGAGAGTCAATAAGAAGTAATAAGATTTATAAAGCTAGAGCAAAAAGAAATCTGACCTTGTCGGCTGCTGCTTGTAGTGTGACATGATCTCCCCACTCGCCAGATCTGTACATTGGTGCATTACAACGAGGGACAGAAATTATTATCCTCTTGATGCAGTGAAAAATAATTGAATAATCAAAAATTGGGCTTGGTGAAGATGTAGTACTTGGACACTTTCTTGTAGTAGTGCTTGTACTTCATGGGGACATAGCATTCATATAGAGAACGGAATTCTTTAAGCTAGAAAAAGGAAAAAGAAAACAATGGAAGTAAATTTGCATTAACCATTGCAAGTTATAATTGAAAGATAAAAGATGACCTCCACAGTTACAACATTAACAAAGAAAAAAAAGAACTATTGCCATTTATGAATCAACTCCAAAATGATCACACAAATATTAATTTGTTATTCAACCCCATGACCAAGCGTCCTCCCTGTTTCGATCCCAAAGGTAAAGGATAAGGACAGTTGGTCTTTATGTGTTCATTTTAATATACATATTGTTTCTCCAGAACACGCCAAATAACCCTCCAATATATTTGAAAAACCAAATCAAGGGGAGGGTATCAAACAAGTTTGGGTGTGTAAAAAAAAATTTGTTTAAAGAAGAAAAAAAAGTAAAAATCATATGGGAAAAGATATCAGCAAATGATTTTCACAATGACCCCATAAACATATAAAAATAGGAAGATCAACTATGAATCAAAAATCACAAAGATACCTGCTTTACAACTTCTTTCCGGACATGCTTGTGATGATCTGGAGATCTGTACAACTGGTCTGAGAGTGCACGGAACTGCAAGATGGAGAAATCAAGTATGAAAACTCCAATGCTCAAATACTTAAGTTGCATGCTTATCATTGTATATGATATCTATAGGTCCAAATAACAACAGCAATACCCAGACCTGACAATTGCCATCACCAGACACCTTCACTTCATATAAGCCATATGCATTTAGCCTGCACAGCATGTTTATCAGATAGCACCTTAACATCTTAGTGGGGGTAAACAGAAAATTTTAGGTAGATTTTTGTTTCAACCTAATAATAAAATTCCAAATCTAGCAATAAACATGGAAACATGTGGGTTTTCCAGTGTTATAAAAAACTCGCCCCAGGGTACGCCCGGGGCTCGCCCCGGGGCGGGGCGGTCCTAAAACGCCCGGGGCAGCTCCAGCTGGGGCTTTTTTCCCATGGGGCTTACGCCTAAACCACTGTGGCGTACGCCCTGAACGCCCGGGCACGCCTTTTACGCCCCAATGGCCCGGGCTTACGCTCCATTGGAGTTTGTTTGCATTGTTGAAAAAAAATGATTTGATTACTACCGTGTGATCTTTTATGTGTCTTAATCTCTTAGATGACGATTATGAAATTTTGGGAACTAAAGTTGCTTTAAATTGGTTCCATATCATGTATGGAATGGTAGAATCTATGGAATATAAACATTGATAGTTTGAATTTTGGTTAAAAACTTATAATTAGATCTTAAATGATATTGAAAGACAATGACAAGTTCATTTTTATTATCATTTTTTATATATTTGTGATTTATCAACCATGTTTGTAGGCTTAAATGCTTTGTTTAATAACTTTGCTCATAGTTTTTTTTTAATTTTGTTTGTTTTTAATCTATTTTTACTTTTTTATCTAATATTATTTATTTCTATATATATTTTTAAATTAAAAAAATAAAAATTCATGGGGCTTACGCCCCACGCCCTGAGGCTTACGCCCCGCCCCACAGCAAGCAAAACGCCCCGTCATACGCCCCCGCCTCTAAAAACACTGGGGTTTTCAGCCTATGCAACATGGACAAGAAGTTGGCATTGCCTTCAAAGAAATACATATAATTTGTGCGTGCTTGTTATAAACATAGGATGTGAAACTGTTATTCGGTTGACTTTTGGATGATAGATATATTAGAAAGAAAAAGTGGGTAACAAGGTAAGCTCTCTTCGATCCGGAGAATTGATTCTAGATTTACAAGAAATTAATGAGCAAGAAGCTAATCAGAAACCTCTACACTAAGAGTAAGAGAATTTCTTGTAAAGTTTCCAAGGTATCAGAAGTACTAGGTATCAAAAAGTACTTTTACATATTTCCATCAAATTCTTCCATCCACCAGTACCGTAAAGGAAACCTACTTTGTCACGTAATTAATTTTACCCAAACACCACTTAAATATTTTATTCAATCCTCAACAGATCATATAAAATGTAGAAAGCAGATTTACATTACATGTGATGTAAAGGTGTTCTCAGTATGCGACCAGAACTAGAAAAACCAGTCCATTCTAAAGGTTATATGGAGTATAGGCAGATAGGCTAAACATTTCTATACAAACGCATATACTACCATGTTCCTAATGAATGACAAACGTGATGATGAAAATTGCAGACAGGATATTTAACAGGGATGAAAACTAAACTATGATAGGTGTCATTTCAAGATAAACCTTCCATGTCTCACCAAAGAGAATACATGAATAGATACCTCTGGAGAAGACGCTGGTGATCTAGACTGGCATCACTGAAATTTGGAATGTATGTATTGATTCGAGGCACATGCTGCAATTGAAAGTATCAGATGCTGGAATACTTAAAACAAGCTTTATTTTTTTGAGAAGCCTGATGTACATCAAAGAACAAACTAATAAAACTGAATAGATATATACGCTTAGGAGAGGATATAAGATGCCTCCGAGGGATGAGATGTATAGACTAGAAGCAAGCCAAAGTATATGGATAAGAACTATTGAATTCTGATTTCAGAATTAGAGGACGCTACAAGTTCTCAATATGAGATGATATATTAAAGTTCAAAGAATTATGTCAAATTCCCCAACTTATTTTTAAATCAGCTTTAGAAGTTAGAACTTTCTTATTTTTAACTTCGTTCGAATTTGAAGAAAACCCAAATTTCCAATCTAACCAGGAAAACAAATAGCATAACCATACAGAATTTTACTAATACACACACAGAAGTAGATTACTAGTTTAGTCTTCTCCAAAATTGATATGCATACACCAACACTAGTACAATGTTAACTAAGCAAGAACTAAAGTGCTTGCGCATATCATACCCTACCATGGAATACATAACGAGTCACTGGGTTACCAGTGCAATACACAGTGTGCTATAATAGTCCTATGGATTACATATGCTCAAATTGCACCAATAAGTCGGAATGGGTCGATATGCATATCCCAAGTCACCTATTTAAGTTCGATTGGTTCGGGATGATAGAAATTCAAAATAGATTCAACCACTGTTTTAAAACTCGGAAAAACTCGGCCGACTCGGGCCGAGTAGACTCTACTCGGGCAAATTTCGAGTTGAGTTATTTGGTCGAGTCGGAACGAGTTTGGAGAAAACTCGGCCGAGTCAGACCAAGTTTACTCGACTCAGCTGACTTTCGAGTCGAGTCCGAGTTTCGAGTTTTTGAACAATGGATTCAACACTAACAAGGCTATAGGCACTTCAGGAGGGGATTACATATTCGAGTAGAGAAAGGTGAGGATAAACCCATAATTACATGGTCAGCCTTGGGAAAGAGTAGCGATCTGAGACTTGATCCAATGTAGAAGAGAACAGCAACAACAATGGAGTTAGACGTAAATTAAGATACGTTTTTGGACTCAATATTTATATCAATGGCAAGGCCAAACATTTTGGGCTTTATCCAGGACTTGAGACGATATATGAGTCTCCTTTATGTTTCATAGGGGCTCAAAATTAGGGATGGCAACGGTGCGGTTTCGGTGCGGTTTTGGGCAAAACCGAAACCGCACCGCAACACCGAAACCGCACCGCACCGCACCGCGACGGTGTACCATATGTAAAACCAAAACCGCACCATGCGGTGCGGTGTGGTGCGGTGCACCGCGGTTTTACATTATAATGGTCTAAACGGTGCGGTTTTTTACGGTTTTGGATAAAACCGAAACCGCACCGCAACACCGAAACCGCAAACCAAAACCACATCGCACCGCGACGGTTTTATATTTTGGCAAACCAAAACCGCACCATGCGGTGCGGTTTTCCGCGGTTTGCGGTTTTAAACCGCACCGTTGCCATCCTGTCCAACTTCATAAGCAAACGTATCATTGAGAACAATGCCTGCAATGACAAGGTTTCCTCAACCCTATGTGAGACTTACAGTAGCATTATTAATTGTATTAATTCGTTAAAACTCTTACATTCACAATAAATAAATCACAACAAGAGAGACAATAATACTAACTACAGAAGGCAAAATTATGAATAATATTAGAAAATGAGCAAGTCTCTTACAGGTATGGAGGTTAGGTTTGTAAGGCGCCTAGCAACTGCACCATCTAATTTAGCATACTCTTCTGACAGAACAACTGCAATCATCTTGTCATCATCAGTATGGCTCTTTTTGCTGCTTAGAGAAGTGGAACTAGAACTGCCAACTTCATTCTGAAACATACTCTACTTCTGATGATGACAATTAAATGATAAACAGCCAAGGGAATTGAAATATAAGGTGACCTGTAATTTGACAGATACAGAGAATTGTAAGATAAAATCCTACCACTAGAAGTATTTGCCTAATTGTGAATTGAGAGCATTTTCTAATGTAATAATAATCGAAATAAGAAAACATCACAGCGAGAAACATTGATGTTCTTACTTATTGATATGTTAAACACATGGATAGTCCCTAACTCACAAAAGCTTAAATATTATCTTCACAAGTAATATGTGAATGCAAATATCTAGCCTAGTCATGATCTCTCATTAGTGGGATGGATGGCATATATTTTAGCTTAGGGGGGAGGGGTTTGGTTGATGATTGCGATCACTTATGCTACACACACGAACAATTATGACGTTAACATCGAAACGAGGAAAAAAGGGATTTGGTTCACGATTGAGATCACAAAAATGTGAAGCACATGATCGAGAGGGGTCACTCATTAGAATCGATGGTAGGGTGAAATATGCTGCTGATAGAAAGATTATTTTAACTTGGGAACAGAATAGTGGGACGCCAGGGTTTCTTGGGGGCATGCTGCAACATTGCATGAGAGATTCACATAAATAATACAATGGATAATAATACCAAAATTCGAGTAATGGATTTATAATAACATAACATCTGATCTCCAGATCGTAAGAAGTAGTTGATACATTCAAAACTATCATACACATAGGATACAATTGTATTATCCTTTGATTTATATTCAAGGCCAGAGCCAAGGCATGTAGATATGCATACCATGTGCCTTTACTTTATTGCTTTCGTAGCAATCTTACGACCAAGGAGTTCATATAGTTATCGTGTGATTGTACATATAAATTTTGAGGGGTTGCTTCCCCCTAACAAGATTGAGGCTGAGACTCATCGGCTCTCTTTCTAGTGAGTAAACCATAGAGCCCGCCTGGGCATTTTGCCAAGCACCTAGCATGCGCAACCCAAACCTTGCACTGGGAGATCCTAACTATAATATTTTTAAAAAAAAATTACTATAAATTCAAGATTATCCTAACTATTATTTTAAAGAGCATGTATCATTTACATAACCACAAACTCAAGATTAACAAGAACAAAAACAAGCATGATATTACGAGATAATATCATAATATTTATGATTTTAGTACAATCCAAACCATAAATTCAAGATTATCAACAATAGAATAGCATAGCAATGCAGAACACGTTACACAAAAAATTAGGGCACGATATCTAACGAAGAAACAAAAAGGGGGAGAGAATTCAGGGTCCATACCAGCGAGCGAGATCGGGAAGAAGATGAACTGGTTCAAGGCTTTTGAAGGGGTGGAAAACCGGGCGAGAGGATGGAATTGGTCAGACGAGGGGAGCGAGCTCTGAAGCCTTCCATCGTTTACCTCCAAAGCGTGTGGATCCTCAGCTACAGACATACGGACCATCTGAATATTTATTTATTTTAATAAAAATATATATATATTATTACCTTAAGAAAGGACGGGCGGGGAGCGCACGAAAGCCGCGAGGGCGAAGCGAGATCGTTTCCGGTGTTGACACGCCAGCTGGGCGGAGAAAAGTAGTCGTGAAGCTTTTGCTGTCGCTTACCAATCTGCCAGCATAGTCCTACTGCACCTACTAAGTTGGCTGAGGAAAACTTACCTCCGTTTCTTGAACATATGCTGAAAGTTGAACATATGCTGAAAGTTATCGGCTATCTAACTGAACTGAAAGAAGATTTTAAGATTAGAGATCGATATAATTTTCAGACCTTGCAAGATTCATTCAATCAGTTCAAGTTAAACTACAACATGAATAAAATGAGTAGGTCGGAGGCTGCCTAACCCCCTACTACGGAGGGGTTCTCAAAAAAAAAAAAAGATAATTGTCTCTTAGTGAATTGATGAAGGCACTACAGACAACCGAAGGAATCATAAAGGCCAAGATAGTATTTAGATGGTAAGAAGAAGCCATCCTAAGACACCTAAGGAAAGAGCGGAAATACAGAAAGTACCTTATGCTTCGACAGTAGGTAGCATGATGTATGTTATGCATTGTATAAGGCTAGATATATATTTTGCAGTAGGCATGATGGGTCGGTTTTAGTCGAACCCTGATCCAGAACATTGGACAGCTGTGAAAGTGTATACTCAAGTATCTTCAACGGACGAGGGATTATGAGTTAGTTTACACAGCACAGGAACTGACACCGATTGGATATATAAATTCTAACTTTATGTCAGATTTAGAATTCAAAAAATCGATATCAAAATTTGTGTTCATGTTAGGAGCAGCAGCAGTTAGTTAGCAGAGTGTGAAGTAGAAGTGCATCGCGGACCCTATCACAGATGCTGAGTATGTTGCAGTGTGCGAGGCAGCTAAAAAGACGGTATAGCTCAAAAAATTCCATACGGACTTGGGATGCGTACCAAATGCTCAGTTACCTATTATGCTTTATTGCGATAATAGTGAAGCGGTAGCACAGGCCAATGAGCCAAAATACCACCAGAATGAAAAACACAATGAGCACAAATTTCACTTAATTCGGTAGTTTCAAAAGCAAGGGCGAGTAACGATGACACAGATTGCATCTGTAGATAATGTTGTTGATCCCTTTATCAAGGTGATACCTACCAAGGCATTCGAGCGACATAAGGACACGATGGGAGTCAAAATCATTTTGGTTTGCTAGACCAAGTGGGAGATTATTAGAATTGGTGTGTTCTAAGCTTGTAAAACTCTGGTTTTGATATATCAATAAAATATGAATGTTATTATATGAGATGTATATTGGTACATAATATCATTACGTATTCTTATTAGAATAAAGAGTCATGGCTATATGGTAGTCCATTGAGTTGAAGACTAAGTAGGTTAGTCTCATGTAATCTAAATCAGTTCGCAGTAATGATCAGGTTAGTCGTCTTATCATGTTAAGTTGTTGGAATGATAATGCATATGTGTCTTCACCCTAGTTATCATTAAACACAATATTTGTGGTCGAATGGAACTAACATTGGGCACAAATTGGTGAGCAGACACCGGTGCATTAAGTCGTGTTTCTGCTTATGGTAAAATGGTCATAAACCCTAAAGAACTATGATTGATGGACTGACCAATTGTGTGGTGCTTTGGTGCACCAATATATGAGGGTTCAGTTACGAAGTCCAAAACTACGGTGTGCTGGGTTACCCGGCTGGAGTCGCACCAGTGTGCCACTTCTGCAGGCCATCCTTACCCCTAACGGGATGTGCGTTCCTTGGTCTGACTTGCGTGTATTAAACTCAGGCCTGGTGGTATCAGTTGGACTGTTGACCAGATTCGGTTACTTTATTGGGTAATCAGAGGTATGACGTACGTGCTCAACCTAAAAGGAACCGAGTTATATGAGCACTCGAGTCTAACGGTATTCTCACCGCTCGAGTTGCGGCATAGCATTAAGTGGAGGGACAGTGAGTTTACCACTACTAAACGGAAAGCAAGGGTATGAGAGAAAACATAGCAAGTCTAGGATAATTAGAGTACAACCTACACCATACTCTAGGTGGCTATACATATTAACTCGGACTCAGATGATCGATGATACACTCGGGTAGTGTGTTGATCGAGTCCAAGTTGGAAGCCATGAACCCTGGTCTCTGAAGGTTTGTCACGCCCCAATTTCAGGAGAGCATAAATCTATGTCCAAGACTAGCTAGGGATGAGGGGTTAGGTAAAATTAAAGATCTTAGAGCGGGGAGTCCTCTCAGAAAAACTCAAGGGGGGTAACAATAATTTATTCTAAGGAACTGAACTTCCAATGAAGTATTATTCGGTTGCTGAGATCCTCATAGAGGGACCAAGGGTCAACATGGATCCAATTCCATACTAGATGTGGGTGTGCACCTTCCTCAATATTGCAAATGGTATTTCCAAGCTTCTATATTTAAAATTTTATAATCGAGGGGAGGTCTAGGAGCCCTGGCATGGCATACATCAGAGCCTCTATCTAACTAATATCACAACCGCAATTTATATTCTAATTATTACAATATCCAAGTACATTATTATAATAACTAATAATAAAACTAGTAAAGTGCTACCACTCTAAGCGGCCAGTAGCCTCTCGATAAGCGACTCCTCCAAAGTTTACTCTTACTGCTGTGGTCCTAAAAAAAAAAAGAATTTCCCGATGGATGAGTTTATAAAATAAACTCAGTGAGTAGTATCAACCTAAGAAACTCACAACTACCTAAAATCAAGTGCAATAATATAATAAAATTTTAAAAAACTACATTAGATAGTTTTATACGAAACTAAGTACAACCAACCCAGCAAGATATAACTGTAAAACTGTAAGTCAAAGAATAAGAAGCTTGACTAAGTCTACTAAAAACCACAAGTAACCGGGTGGGGATACGAGAAAAAGAAGAGAGAGAAATGAAAGAGAGGGGAACAAATGTGAACCCCAAGTTTGAGCTGAAACTCCCAACTTGGTCGCATTACTAAGGGTTCCTTTTCGCACCAGGGGAACCATTCCTCTCGGTACACGGAATACCGCATCGTGCATAATCTTCCCTAGTGGCCAAAAGGGGGCTTAGTCTTTCATCACGAGGCACTCCCTCCCAATTTGCTTTCTTTGGGGTCTATCATGACCCCAGGATTAGATCACTCCACTTTAATTTTCCTACGGGAATAACCACTGATCTAACCCCGTGATCCTCCCTACTCTATTCGGTCTGTACACATCTAGGGGTTCACTTACCTATGATATGTACATGAATCTAAACCGAGAGCCAACCGGACAACGACATTGCCTCGACATCAGAACAGGTACAAGAAAGATTGAATCAAACTTTTAGTAAAATATTAAACACCATACACTAAGGTGCTCCATATAGATTCATCCATGGTCGTGTGATTTAGAATCTTTCAAAAACTTTTATATTCTCCAGAACTAAAGTTAGTTTATAATATTTTATAAAATAAAATCTCTGCAAGTCCTATAAAATGATTTCATGTATGCTAGTTCAGTGGATTTTCTTTTAGCAAATTAACATACATAGTAGTCATGATTTTCGAGATTATACCACATATACATCGATCTATCAAATTACGAGCATAATCGTGAACACAAACCCAAAAACATATTTCTTAATAACTATGAATGTAATGAGCAGACATGGGTCGCTAAGGTTGAGTATCCCTCACCTTGGCTGGGGTAGCGAATCTCTCGTACCGTACTCCTGAGGATGAAAGAATATGAACTCCCGAACTCCGATCAATGCACTCGCACTCTGAAACTGACTTGATGCACACAAGAGGAAATGTATAAGTAAAAAAATTATTTAAGGCTCTAGATCAGGGCCAAGGAAGTCGAGCTGTGCCGGGGGTTTAGGTTTTCAAGGTGCTAGTGGCTCAGGGCCAAGCACATGCGATTGGCATAACCAAAGGGTCAAAGTTGCTTCTCTTAAAATCAAGGGAGATCCAAAGATTGTAGGCAACACGGTGTGGTGAGGCTCGGAGCCTGCTTTCTAATACTGCCGATTTCACACAAATCAGAAAATGGATGAGCAAAATATGCACATACACGCTTTCAGCATAGAGTTCCGATTTGGTTTTGGTTAGACTAATATATCTCTAAGTGCTTTTATTAGCTAGTAATTGGTGTGGTTGCTCATATAATATAAGCAAGGGTGTAATCAAACAAGGCTAGGGGTGTAACTAATTAAATAATAAAGGTGGCATGAATAAGGGGGTGCACATTGATGAAATGAGGTGGTTCTATCAAGGGGTTAACAAGCCAAACACGTGACCACTATCCCCTTCTCTTGTATTTCAAAGAAGGATTATGGGGTTTGGGTTTGGCGACCTCGGCCAGAGCCATGGGCTAGTACCCAATTCCGGGTACATGCCGGGGCTATCGGCCATCCAACTAGTGTCGTCGGAACTTGTCGGACCCGTCGGTCCGATCACGAGTTGAGAGAATGCGGTGGTTAGTTAGGTGTTTTGATGGAAGTGGTGGTCGTTGGGTGTTGCATGGCAGACGGTTGGTTGAGATGGTCTCGGCAAATGGCAAAGCCGTAGATGATGGTAACGTAGTCATAAACGTAGGAGGTCGGTGGTGCTCGGGGTGGGTGTGTAGCCGTTATTGAAGGAGGAGCCGGGCAATGGGCTGTGGGCCCCGGAGTTGGTGAAGGTGGTGGTTCGTGGAGGTGGTGCATGGGGTATTGTGCACGTTGCGTCTGTTAATGTATATTGATGGGTCGGTTTTACATGTACAGTCGGGTCAGGTTGTATGGTCATTCATGTACATATATGGGCTTGAGTCCGTCAATAGAGAGTATTGCATTCCTCTCCAAACCCTAGCCGTCATCTCCTAACATGGTATCAGAACTCTAGGGTTTCTCGCGCTCCGGTAGCACCTCCGGCCTCTCCTCCACTCCGGCAGCACCTCCGGCCTCTTCCTCTGCTTCAGCAGCCCACCCGACACCTCCCAGCCCCCCCCCCCCCCCCCCCCCCCCGCCCCCCTTCCTCTGCCCCGACAGCCCACCCGGCACCACCCGCACCCTCCCCAGCACACCCCGCTCCTCTTCCTCTGCCCCGGCAGCCCCCTCCGCCCCCCTCCAGCCTCTTCCTCTGCTCCGGCAGCCCACCCGACACCTCCCAGCCCCCCCCCCCCCTGCCCCCCTTCCTCTGCCCCGACAGCCCACCCGACCCCACCCGACACCTCCCCAGCACCCCCCCGCCACCTTCCTCTGCCCCGGCAGCCCCCCCCCCCTCGCCCCCTCCCTCTGCCCCGACAGCCCACCCGACACCTCCCCAGCCCCCCCTACCCCCGTCCTCTGCCCTGACAGCCCCACCGGCCCCACCTGCCACCTCACCAACCCCTCCCGTCCCCCTCTTTCGCCGCCCGATAAACCCCCGGCCCCTTCCTCCACGCCCCGACCCTCTCACCCCTTCCCTCAGCACCCTCGTCCCCTCTGTTGAGCCTTCTCCATGGCTTCTCCTGCTGTACCGTCCGTCGTTGCGATCTCTCCACCGCTAAAGGCGGTCGCCTTTCAGTTGTCATCGGCCAGCGACTGGCCTGATTGGTCCCTCACCATCGAGGCCGCGCTCTCCAGTCGTCATGATCTGTGGGGTCACATCACCGGCGATGATCCTCCTCCCACTGACTACTATGGTTCCTCCTCTGTCACCAGCAGTACCGCGTTTTCTGCTGCGACTGCTACCACGGCAACCCCAGTTGCTGCTCTTACATGGCGCCGCCACGATCAGGCCATCCGAGCGTACCTTTTGGACTCTGTTGCTCATCCGCTCCTTGCTCCTATCGGCCGCCTTCCGACAGCGCGCGCGATGTGGGAGTATCTCCGGGACCTTTTTCTTCTGCGCGGAGGCGCACGCCGGCATCAGCTCATCTATGACTCGCAGTCTGCCCGTCAGGGGGAGCGCACCATTCAGGACTTCTTCAGTCAGATGAGTGCCTACTAGCATGAGCTGGACTCACTGATCCCGGAGAGGTGTGCCTGCCCCCGCTCCCGGGATTTCCAGCGCTACCTCGATGAGGGCCACCTGCACTAGTTCCTGGCAGCGTTTTGGCTTGACTTTGCTCTCATAGTTGCCCAGCTCCTGCACCGTGAGCCACTCCCTCGGTTAGAGGATGCTCTACTCGCCTTGGTCGACGAGGAGACCCGCCTTCAGACTCAAGGCGCTCGTCCTCCTCCACTTGCTCCTAGCTCCGACACTGTCCTGGCAGCCGGGTTCTCCGATGAGGCTGTCTTCTGTCACTACTGCAAGGAGCCCGGCCACATGAAGCGTGAATGCCCTACACGTCCTCCATGCAACACCCGCTGGGGTCCGGATGAGAGAGCCCCACGATGGGCTTCGACTTCCCGCAACGATCGATGCGGCGGTCGAGGTGGACGGAGCCGTAGACGTGGTTTGTCTTCCTTCCGCCACTTTGGTGGTACAGCGGCTACTGTAGAGGCCTCGACGCTCCCCACTGCTACTACAACACCTTCTCAGCCTGAGCTGGGCCGTCTTCAGCGCCTCGAGGAGCTCCTTCTTCGCCACCTAGCCTCCACCGGCTCCGCGACTGCGCACGGCTTGTCTGCCACCTCTGGTACTACAGCTCCATGGATCTTCGATTCAGGTGCCTCCTGTCACCTTACCTTTGACTCCACTGTCCTCACGGACTGTTCTCCCACTACCACCCACCAGGAGGTTCACACTGCGGATGGGACTCTCGTCCCTATTCCGCAATGTGGCTCCATCACTACCACCTCTGACCCTTCTGGTCGCCTGACCCTACCCCATGTCCATCATGCCCCCCATCTTAATATTAATCTGATCTCTATCAGTTATCTTTGCGACTCTGGCCTGACTGTCACCTTCACCCCTTCTGTTTGTGTTGTGCAGGATTCACGGACGGGTCAGAGGATTGGGCTGGGCCGTAGGGCATGAGGACTTTACCAGTTGGACCATCTACATGTGTCTTCCGTTCCTGTTGCATCTGTCATGTCTGTCACCTCTAATGCCGACCTGTGGCACAGAAGGTTAGGTCATATATCGAGTGATCGACTCAAAAGCGTATTCCGTTCGAGCGCTTTGGGTCGAGCTTCTTTCTCCCCCCTCACTGTTTGTACGGGTTGTAGACTGGCAAAGTATCTAGCTCTTCCATTCTCTGCTAGTGCTTCCCAGTCTGATGCTTTATTTGATTTAGTCCATTCGGACATTTGGGGTTCTGCTCCTGTTGCATCTCTATCGGGTTACATATATTATGTGTGCTTTATTGATGACTATTCTTGGTGTACCTGGGTTTATCTCATGCATCATCGATCTGAAGTACCTCACATCTTTAGGAGATTCACCACTATGATACACACTCAGTTTGGTCGACGCATCAAGACCTTTCGGTCTGATTGTGCCAAGGAGTATCTCTCCTCTGAGATGCGTGAGATTCTTCAGTCTCACGACACTCTTCACCAGCAGTCTTGTCCCCATACCCATGAGCAGAACGGCATTGCCGAACGCAAGCATCGTCATGTCCTTGAGACTGCACGAGCCTTGCTTCTCTTTGCGTTTGTTCCTCACTCCTACTGGGCTGAAGCTGTCATGACGGCTGTCCACCTCATCAATATGACTCCGTCGTCTGCTCTGTCCGGTGCCACCCCATATGAGCGCCTTCACTCTAGCCCACCTGACTACTCTCTTCTTCGCACGTTTGGCTGCACGTGCTTCGTTCTTCTTCCTCCCCATGAGCGCACCAAACTCTCTGCGAGGTCTGTTAGGTGTGTTCACTTGGGGCTCAGTCGGGAGTACAAGGGGTATCGGTGCTACGATCCCTTGGCTCGTCGGATCCGTGTCTCCCGTCACGTTTCCTTTCTTGAGGATGTCCCGTACTTTTCACCTGAGTCTCGGGATCTTTCCTTGCCTCCTGCGTCACCCTCCTTGCCTTCCTCCCATCTTCACATCCCTGTTCTACCCCCGGTTTCTGTTGTCCCATCCACGTCTACTTCTTCTCCATCTTCCCCGCCACATCCACCACCACCATCACCACCTCCTCCATCTTCCTCAATACCTCCACCACCATCTGTTACTCGTGTATATGTTTGCCGGTCTGCAGCTCCTTCTCCAGAGTCGGCTCCCACTGGTACTCCCTCGCCTGATGCTGCTGCCCCCTCCTCCCCGGTCATGGATCCTGCTCCTGTTCGGTGCTACCCAGCGCGCGAACATCAACCTCCTGACAGATATAACTACTCTCCTGACAGGTTTGGCTACTCTGCCTTTTCCTCTGACTCTCCTGACTCCTCTGGCTACTCTGCCAGTGCCTCCTATTCACCATCTTTTCAGGCTTTTCTTACTGCTATACACACCCATCGAGAGCCCTAATCGTACCGTGAGGCAGCTTTACATCCAGAGTGGCGGCAGGCCATGTCAGTTGAGCTTGAGGCTTTTCAGCAGACCCAGACATGGGATTTGGTGCCTTGTCCCTCCGGGGTGGTGCCTGTTAGCTGCAAGTGGATATTCAAGGTCAAGACTCGACCTAACGGATCCATTGAGCGGCACAAGGCTTGCCTCGTTGCTCGTGGCTTCTCCCAGGAGTATGGGATTGATTACGAGGAGACGTTTGCTCCAGTTGCTCGGATGACTACTGTGTGCACCCTCTTAGTTGTGGCAGCTGCTCGAGGGTGGCCTCTCCATCAGATGGATGTCACCAATGCGTTCCTCCACGGTGATCTCTCCGAGAAAGTCTGCATGGCTCCTCCTCCGGGCATTTCAGTTCCTCCAGGGCACGTGTGTGGTTTGCGCCGAGCCATCTATGGGCTCAAGCAGGCCCCTCGTGCCTGGTTTGAGCGATTTCACAGTGCAGTCCTGGCCGCCGGGTTTGTTGAGTGTCACTCCGACTATGCCTTGTTCACTCGCTCCTCCAGTTAGGGCATTGCAGTTCTTCTCCTCTATGTGGATGATATGATCATCACTGGGGATGACAGTGCCACCATCGCATCTCTCCAGCGGCACCTTCAGAGTCAGTTTGAGATGAAAGATCTGGGCTCTCTTCGCTACTTTTTGGGTCTTGAGATTGCCCGGTCAGCTCATGGTTTGTTGGTCTCCCAGCAGAAGTACATCTCCGACATCCTTGCTGATGCTGCTATTACTGACACTCGCACTGCTGATACACCCATGGAGCTCAATTTAAAGCTTCTAGCTACCGATGGTGAGCCGCTCCAGGATGTCTCCCGCTACCAGAGGCTGGTTGGGATGCTCGTCTATCTCACTATGACCCGGCTAGACATTGCCCATGTTGTTGGCATTGTCAGTCAGTTTATTCAGGCTCCACAGTCAGTTCACTATGCAGCTGTTCTTCGGATTATCTGCTACCTCCGGGGCACCATCACCCGTTCACTACTGTTTCCCTCCACATCTCCGTTGGTGCTGCGTGCCTACTCCGATGCAGATTGGGCAGAAGATGCAGCCACTCGCCGCTCTACTACAGGTTATTGTGTGTTTCTGGGTGATTCACTGATTTCGTGGCGCAGCAAGAAGCAGGAGTCTATTGCTCGCTCCAGCACCGAAGCCGAATACAGGGCTATGGCTTCCACCACTACCGAGATTGTCTGGCTTCACCGCCTTCTGCTCGACTTGGGAGTTGTGATATCCGGGCCCACCCCTCTCTTCTGTGACAACCGAAGTGCTATTCAGATTGCTAGCAACCCGGTCTTCCATGAGCGAACAAAACATATTGAAGTTGACTGTCATTATGTTCGCCAGGAGTTTCTCGACCACACCATCTCCCTGCCATACATTTCATCATCGGAGCAGACTGCTGATTTTCTGACGAAGCCCCTTACGACTGCTCGCTTCCGGTATTTTATTGCCAAACCCTCGGTTCATGATCCACCGTGAGTTTTAGGGGGAGTGTTAATGTATATAGATGGGTCGGTTTTACATGTACAGTCGGGTCAGGTTGTATGGTCATTCATGTACATATATATGGGCTTGAGTCCCTCAATAGAGAGTATTGCATTCGTCTCCAAACCCTAGCCGTCATCTCCTAACAGCGTCATTGCGAGCGACGACTGCATGGTGGCTTAGGTATATAGCCGATATATGAGGACTATGTAATGGTTGCTGTGTGGCCGTTGGAGGTGAAGTAGATGGTGGAATGCAAATTAATGATGGAAGACATAGGAGAGGGTGATGGGTGTTCACCTCTCGCCGAGGAATGGCCGAAGGGAATTGCACGGGTGCAGGGGAGTTGCTGCTCCCTTCTCTTTCTCTCTCAATCTCTCTCTCTCTTCCTACCTTTCTCCACCCCTCTTCTCCCATCTTGTTGTTCATGCAAGGGAAGCTAAGAGCCGCTGCACTATAAATACGGGGAGATAGGACGGGAAGATAGGTGTGAACTATGGTGATACTTGTGGGTGACCATAGCCTTGGTGTAAGATGTGATGCTACTTATCACATCCCATAGATAAGGGACTCCTCTTTCGATCTCTCGAGTACTCTCTCTGTTGGACCCTTCTCTTTCTCTCTTGAGTAAATGTGGAACTAGGGGTGCAAGGCCAAAAATGAGGGAGTGGTTGGGTGTGAACGGAGGGGATAGGTTGTGGGCTGCAAGGAGGAAAATGAAGGAGTGATCAAAGGGATAGGATGGGTGTCATCTTATCACATAAATGTTAACCCTTAAAATTCAAGGATGGCATCAACTGAATCTAAATGAACTTGGCACTCGGGCCCAATAAGGATATGAGTTGATATGGATTAGAGTCTACTCTTAATGGTGGCTTAATTCGGTTTGATTCACACCAATTCCAAAAAGTGGAACGGGGTGCAACTTTCAATCATAGGTCATATTCCCACAAAGGAGGGCTTGTTCAAAAGCTCTTGCTGATGTGATTCTAATATCAGGAGATTCGTTATGATCTGATCACCAATTTGCCATCTCTTCAACTGGCTGCCAGTTCCGCTGTCGAGTAACCGCCCGGTAATTTGCACCGACACAATCTAGCAAAACGACCAATATAACTGACTATTCTATTCTTTAAATTCATAATTTTTCAAATATAATCACCAATTGGTCAGTTAGCGTACTAATTAGCAACATAAATAGATAATAAAACCAAGGGCGCTACAAGGTTTCAACATATCGACATTATGTATGGTACGTGAACCATCTCCTCGGAACACAGGACACAGTTAGAGAAAGTGAAGAGTCCAATCGTACGCTCCGTGTGTGCTTCACACTAGTGCCCGATAGATGCATAACTTCGTGTGTGTGCTAAGGGGAAACCCTAGAGTGGTACAGAGACACATAGTCAACCCTTACCATAAGTGAACTCTACCACATGAGTGTGATGCACCAGACATATTGTGAGTTGACTAGTTGACTTTACTAGGAGCATCCTATATGTTTACTAAGGGCCCCCAATGAATAATGAAATTACTAGTGCACCCCACTTATATATGTCTTGCTAGATCTTATACACATGGGATGGTCAACTAGTGCCATAGGGGAGTTTTGGTAATACCAAGCGTCACTATGGACTAAAGGGGCGGCTCTAGGTGTTGAGAGACCAACTAAAGGCCGGCCCCCTAACTTTTAGGAGGTTGTTGCCTCCAATAGAGGGGCCAGCCAGAAGGGGATGGATAAAGGGTTTGACTATGTCTTTGCAAGCCATAGAAGTTAGGTAGAGATAGAGATAATAAGGGATAAAAAGGGGGGTCGGCCCTAGCTTCTAGGAGAGCAATCCCTAGAGAGGTCGGCCATATAAAAGAGTATGAGGAGAAGAGGGGATGGCTTAAGGCTTTCAAAACCCGACCCCTCCTCTTCATCTCTCTTCTCTCTCCCTCGCTTGCTTGCAACTTTGACTTCCTCACGTGGAACTTCGTAGAGAGAGAAGGGCTAATGTAAGGGGGCACTCAGAGACCCTTCATTGGTGTACCATGCATCGTGTGAACATAGAAGGCATCATCTCTTCACATACCATAGACTTCTTCGTGGACTATATCTTCCATCTCCATCGATAAAGAAGACAATTCTCTGCAGTTAAAAGATCTGCACGAAAGATAGGCAATACTCAAATACGTAGATCTAGCATAGATTCGAATTACATGCATGTTAGATATTTACATCGCTAGATTGTCATTAAGGTGTTTGATTCATGTGCACACACGTGCATGCACATGTAGATTAGTTTCGGTGAAAGTTTTAATCGTGTAACGCACACCATGCACGGTCTTTCGACTAGCAAATCGCTTTCGTTGCGAGCCTCTACCATTGGATTTTTCCTACAAAAACATGTATAACACTATCCTTATTTCATATAATATTTTAATTTTTTGAGAATCTCTCCTAAAATTCGAGGGAGGGTTAGGCAGCCCCCGACCTGTCTATTATTAATTCCAAAAAAATCCAAGTAACAGTGACAAAAAATCACCACCACCACCGTAAGGAACCTCAAATAATAATGCTAAACCATATATAGCAACACAGAAGAAAAAACCCCAAGTCTCAAGACTTAGAAGCTCTCGACATTTCTAAATCCCGCCTATGAGCAAGAAAAGACTTTGTGCCCTCCACCTCATTCGGCATCTTGAATCCGATAGATGATGCTATATTGAGGATGGTGTCGTCATCCAATCTATTGATTTGGAGAGTCGATTCTTCATTGTCGAGAGTAATCATCTGCTCCTGGAGTTTATGAAGGAAGGGATTCATGAGGGTGGTTTCATATAAAATTCAAAGCCTGATTCCTTTAGTCTATCCATGAGGGTGGTTTTGGCGGTGTAATTGGAGTAAGGATGATGAGGAAAGAGAGAGAAAGGAGGTGGGACCCGACAGTGAAGACAACAGCAGCCGGAGCGGGGAGGAGACGGTGGTAAGGGGAATGGGATCGGCATTCGACATTTCTTTATATGTTAAGTTTGGGGTGGTAGTAATTTATGGGGTGCAATACCAACTTTGTTAAAATCCATGAGTTGGTGGCTCAAACATTGAGGCTTGGTTTGTAGCTTCATAGGAGAGAAACATTGAGAGGCAACGGAATGTAGTACGTTAACAGCACCGGCGGTGAGCATCGATAGGTCTGTCGTCGGGCTGCATATTGGTGGTTGATCAAGATCTTGATAGGTGCGATTGGAGCACACCAAAAGGGAAGGGACGGACCCTCAGTATGCAGCAGGCAGAGGCGATGATGAGTAGTATATGTGCCCACTTTTCCTCTTTACCTTCGCGGCAGGCTAGGGTCTTGGCATTCAGGCCCCTAGCTTCCTCGGATGTCGCCGGAGGCACCGGGGAGGCTAGGATCTTGGTGGATCTAGGTTTTCTGGGGGTGGATCTGTCTTCTCTTTCTCTCCCTTGTAGATAGGAGAATCTCCTCCAACCGGTGTTTTGTGATCGGAGCTACGGAGTCGAGTGACGCTTTCCCAAGCTCGGATGCCGGTCCTCGCTTGGCGAGTCAGGGTCATTTTCTCTCGCCGAGTGCAGAGGTAGGTCGGATCTGGCCTCTATGTGTGGATCTCCGCCGGTGGTTTTTCAGAGCGCCACATCTGGACGGTGAGCGATTACTGGTGGTGCAGCGGCAACGGCGTCTCGAGGGCTGGGTAACGGCAGGCGACTTCGTCTTGTTAGCTGGGCTGGCGGATCTGGCGAGGGTTTTGCCGTTTTTTTAGTTGTGTGTGCAGGTTTTGTTGCTTTTTTTCTATGTTTTTTTTCCCCTTACTGTGTGGGATGTTTTCGTCGGGGTGCAACAGTGATTTCACCAGATGTGGCGTGGTTCAGCCAGAGTGCGGAGGGGTATGAGTTTGGTTCCCTTTGTAGGTGTGAGGGTTCTATTTTCCGATCTTTCGTCGGATTGTGGTGTCTTCTTCACCACCGGTGTGTCGGTGTATAGACAACTGGCAGCGTATCAAAGATGATAGACGACTGCGAGCACAACTTTAAGCAATTGGGTGCATATGCAATTGATGGGGTAGTCAGAAATTTTTATCACCTGAAGAGGTTATAGTGTTGTACCTTGATGGAAGGGGCTATACATTAGAGTTCAGATCTTATTCAGTCGGTCGGCCCCATGGGCCCTCACGCATCACAGCCGCACGATGGTAGGCGATCAGTTCGTGAATCGTAATCCCGCCGAGTGCATGCAGCAGTACTAGATGCACAATGGGCCCACCAATCGGTCAGACCAATTGGAGGAGATAGCCATCTATATAACAAGGGACGGCGGTCTGCACAGTGGCGGCTCCAGAAATTTTATCAGTGGGGTCAAAAATTACATTGAAAACTATTTTTCACGTGACAGCATGAATTAGGATTCGGTAGATCAATGGAGCGGGTCAAACCAACATTCAAAACTAAATAAACTATAATAAAATTAAAATTTTAATATATTTTTTAATAGATTTGAGTCGGTGAGCGGGGTCAATTGACCCCACTCACCCATATGTAGCGCAGCGCTGCCCATGGGTCTGCATGATGACTAGACAAAATGGACCAAAAAAACTAACTAGACAAAACGGAACAAGCTGACTAGACAAAAATGATCCAAAATAGCTCCCTCCCCGTCTCGCCTAAGGCTACAGCTGTCACTACGCATCATCACATCATCACAGCCGTCCATACATAAATGCTTTATAAAGAATACATCATCAAACAAATATTGTATTTAATTGTATGCATATAGGGTATTAAATTCTCACAAAACCCTCTCCCTCTCCCTCTCTCTCTCTCTCTCTCTCTCTCTCTCTCTATAACATCTCTTTCCTATGGAAATCACTAGTGCATGCTGGTTGGGGTCCGCCAAACCCTCCCTCCTTCAGGAGGGGTTCTCAAAAAAAAAAAAAAACTAGTGCATGCCCGTGTCTGTCGGCACTGCAGCGGGCCGCCTTCGACGGCAACACACCTGAACGTCTTCGGCAACAAAACACTTATGACGACAACACCGATATTCATAGCGATACCCATTTTCTCGCTCGTGCCAATTGGCACGAAGCAGGCGCCTTCGGCGTGACCAACTCCCCCTCCCCCTATAATCGATCAATCACAACTGTCTCTATTCGAACGGATTCCTCGAGATTGACCAGATGGTTTGGGGTGGCTGAAATTTCAGCAAGCGGGTTTATAGTCGTTGATACGAACAACGATCATGGGATGAACGGTCAGGTTTAGTGCAGTTTAAATGGACCGGGATTTTAGGGATTTAGTGCAGTTTAAATGGGTCGGGATTTGAAACCAAGGGGAGGGAGTTGATTGACGGGGAAATAAAGACCAAGCGTTGATTTTTGAACAAATGGTTACATCTATTCGGTTCATTTTTGTCCAGTCAGCTTGTCCTAGTCAGCTTCCATTTTGTCTAGTCAGCACAAAACCGACGTGCCATGTTATATAGATTCCTCTCTCTCTCTCTAATATTTAATTGTTTTAATGGAAATTCGGAAGGAAAAATCTTCACTTCTATATAACATGGCACGACGGTTTTGTGCTAACTAGGACAAAAAGGATCCAAAATCTGACTAGACTATGCTGATTAAACCAATTCATTCAATTGTCTAAGAGAGAGCCCATTTCTACCCCATCATCTGCCCCCAAAAAAATAGTCAGCCTGTCCCCCAAAATCACAGGCGTCCGTTGCACCCAAACTCAACTGGTGCATCGCATTCAACCCCAACTGCCAGGTAAAAGGACAGCCGTGATTAGAAATGGACGACTGTGATTTTGCAGCGAATCCGAATCCCCTTCATTCTCGTGCGATCCGAACCCAGCCCCCCCCTAACACACCCACGTCCTTCACGGCCCCCTCGAGCCGCCGCCATTCAAGCCCACTGTGATCGCCCTTTCCCACCGAGATTATCGCCGCCCTACCCCTCGAGCCGTACTACAGGCCGAGATGATCACCCCCCTCCCCCTCGAGCCTCCCTTCATGCCAGTGATCACCCCCCTCCCCCCGAGATGATCGCCCCCCTCCCCCTCGAGCCGTCCTTCACACCCCCTTTCCGGCCTCCTTCACACCCTCTTTTTCGGCCAAGATGACCGCCCCACCTCCCCCTCGAGCCCCACAAATCGATCCGGCAAGCCCAGATCCTCCGGCGCCCCCAAATCAAGCAATCGCCTTTATTCCCATGTGAATCCGAACCCCAGCCCCCCTTTCACACCCCCATCCTTCACGGCCCCATCAAGCTGCCCTTCACGACCCCCTCAAGCCGCCCTTCACGCCCACAGTGATCACCCCCCCTCCCCCTCGATCCGTCCTTCACACCCCCTCCACCCCTTTTTCCGGCCCAGCTCCTCCGACGTCCCCAAATCAAGCAACTCGTGATTGCCCCAAATCCTTCATTGCCCCGATATTGAAATCATTCAGTTCCCAAATTCTCTCCCTTCAATTGCATTCACCGCATACCCTTCAAGAAAGGCTGAAGGTAGGCTGTGATCGTGCAGATGACATCTACCCCTCCCCACACCATCATGCCGAAAGCATCGCCCAAAAATCCCAATTGCTCTCGGACCCTGGTATGGACTCTCTTCTCTCTATCTGTATCTATCTCTCTGCCATAGCATATCCCACAATCTTAAGCATAAATCTTTTTACAAACAGCAGAATTTTGGTTTTTGGGCCTTCCTGACTTTGCTTTTAATCCCTGTTTTTTTTTCCTTTTGCAGTTGTAGTCTTATCAATTTTAATCAGAATTTTAATGCGATTGTAGTTGTTTCTATAGTCGCCCCTCTCATCAATCCGAGGTGATATATTCCTTCAAATGCCTATTGGTTTCTTTTTTTTTTTTTTAATGTTTTATACATTTTACTTTTCTCAGGACATGTCTCATGCCTTTTGTTTCCTGATGTTTTCTTGCAATTTCAATCAGCGGAACCTTCACCACCAAGGTGCGGACCAATCCAAGGTAAGATTTCTTTAAATTCAATGCTTTTCATCCTGACCTCTGTCCCTTAAGTTGTATTTTTTTTATAAAATAATGGCATAATGTTGTTGATTCAATTTTCTAGGCATTTTTTTTCCAGAAAAGTTCATAATTTTTTGTCTGTGTGTGTGTTTGATCATGTAAAGAATTTATGAATTTTCATTCCGAAAATGGAGGAACATTATTCTCTATGATGTTGCTGTCAAAAAAATAGAAAGAAATATTTTTTTTTTCTAAAAACATAGGATCTTTTTTCTGAAATCCTTTGGAATATTATCTTGGTTTTCTTTGTTGCATGTAACTCAGCCTGAAGGTTTTCCCGATTTCGGTGGTCCGATTGACATGGCAGCGTGCGACTAGTGGCTGAAACCCATTAGGGACCTTAAAGTTGTTTCCACCAGTTGCAAGCTGCCACGTCAATCGGGCTGAGCGGAATCGAGAAAACCTTCGGGCTTAATAGCATTGCCACTTACATGCAAAGGGTCTCTCAGAGCACCGTCGAGAGACCCATCTCTTTTATACTTTTTTATAAGAAAACCTTCGGCCTTAATAGCATTGCCACTGACATGCAAAATTCTTCCTTTTTTTTTTCTCTCCCAATTTCTTCCAGTGCTGACATGCACGAGCATGCACTTTTGCATTTGTTTCTTTTAATTCAATTTGTACGCTTCTAAAGGGAGGTTATCTTCTTTTGCAAAATCAACCTGATTTTTCGACTTGACATATTATCGTGACTTCGTTGATTTTACCAATGAATACTCCGAGCCCAAAGTGGGCCATTGCTTTGCAAACTGAGCCTAAATCCAACACATAGTTGAATTAATCTCTGGTATTAGCCCAAATCCAACACAGAGCTGGATTAGGCTCGGGTATTGGCATCGGATTTCAAAATCAAAATTTAAAATTAGATAACTGCTGATTTTTCTCGAAAGGCTTATTTTGTTGATTTTTTTCCGTCGATCTATAAAAAAAAACCTATACAAAATGAGCCAACATCCGATTGTTTTGCAAAATACTCCGAGCCCGAAATTTTTTCGACTTGACATATTATCGTGACTTCATTGATTTTGCCTATAAATACTCTGAGCCCGAAGTGGGCTATTGCTTTGCAAACTAAGCCCAAATCCAACACATAGTTGAATTAATCTCTGGTATTAGCCCAAATCCAACACAAAGTTGGATTAGGCTCAGGTATTGTCATCGGATTTCAAAATCAGATTTTAAAATTAGATTATTGCTGATTTTTCTCTAAATGCTTATTTTGTTAATTTTTTCAGTCGATCTATAAAAAAAATCCTATGCAAAATGAGCCAAAATCCGATTGTTTTGCAAAATAAGCCCAAATCCAGCACATAATTGGATTAGGCTCTGGTATTAGCCTAATGGCTCTGACAAAAAATTTAGCATAATGTTGTTGATCCAGTGGCTCTGGCAAAAATTTTGTGATGGAAATTGATCCAAAAAATGGATCTTTTTCTAAATTTTGGTAGTGCTAAGCATGAGTTTCTCAAGGTTTAAGTAAGTGTGTTCTATATGTGTGGGGTTTAGGCCAGTTCAAAAGTCTTGGCAATAGATGAATGAAGTTTATGTTTTCATTGGGTAGTGGATTCATCGTGGGTTTCTCTTTTGTTAACTATTCTCATTCTCTTCAATCCTTCCTTCTTCTTAGACCAATATTATTGCCCGAATTTGATTTATTGGCTACAAAGATGATGAATTTTTTACTGTTATTATATAAATCTCTGCTGCAATATTACCATATTTTCACATTAAAACTCCATTTAACCGTCCATCATCCATTACCTTCTCACTTACTTTTTAACTTTGTAGACTTTGGCACTGTAGGTGTGCTAAGATTTCAAAAAAGAGAAGGAAAAAATGAGCCTAAATCCAACACATAGTTGAATTAGAAACTGGTATTAGCCCAAATCCAACACAGAGTCGGATTAGGCTCAGGTATTGGCATCAGACTTTAAATTTAGATTTTAAATTTAGATTACTGCTGATTTTGCCCAAAATGCTTATTTTAACATTCTTCTTCTACAGTCTTAGTGTTCTTAATAGTTACCCACATCAATCCGAGGTGAGATCTTCATTCAAATCCAACACATAGTTGAATTAATCTCTGGTATTAGCCCAAATCCAACACAGAGTTGGATTAGGCTCGGGTATTGACATCGGATTTCAAAATCAGATTTTCAAATTAGATTACTTTTGTTTTTGCCTGAAATGCTGTTTTTAACAGTCTTTTTCTGCAGTCTTAGTGTTCTCAATAGTTACCCACACCAATCCGAGGTGAGATCTTCATTTAAATCTAACACTTATAATTTTTCCGACTTGACAAATTAATGTTTTGCTAAAATTTTTTTGGCATAAGATCCAAATAAATAATTAATGTTTTGCTGAAATTTTTTCGACTTGATAAATTTTCGTGATTTTGTTGATTTTGTCTATGAATACTCCGAGCCCGAAGTAGAGCCATTGCCCGAAAGGCTGATTTTGCCTATGAATACTCCAAGCCCGAAGTGTTGATTCTGCCTTTCTTTTTATTTTTCTCCCTCTATTTCTTTATTTCTTACTGATCACTCCCAGGAAATTGCATCCATCATAACAATTCAATAATATTTTTAACAGAAAAATCAATATATTATGTTGTACTACAGAGGTCGTATGGGCACACATGCATTCATGGCTTTCGAGAGCATATGGTATACCGTAGATGCTATCCAAAATAATATATTGTCGGCACTGCAGCGGGCCAAGCAGATGGTTCGGGGTTGAACCATTTGGATGTTGGTTTTTTGTAATCCATCTTAATTTTCAAATTTACTCGGGTATTTGCATCAAAATTAATTTTCAACCTAGATTTTGGATGTTGGGTTATGATTGGAAAATCTGGTTTTTGATGTTGGGTTTTTGTGGTTGGAGCACATTATAGTAATCCAAAATCAGATCCAAAATTATTCCTCTGCAGATAGTCACGAGCATGATCATAAATGTACAATGAATTCCGAGGTGAAAACAGAGTACTCGCAGAAGAGTGTTGCTAGCAATGACAAAAGGAGTTCAAGTTCAGTCTTTGACCCATCCTTCGCTGGCTCCGAACAGAAAATTTGTTTGCAAAAACGATTTCTCTGTGAGCAGGTCCGAGCAAAACACAGTTGTGGGGAAAAATTTTCGTGCCGCCTTGATCGAGAATCCCACCCCACAGTCTTGATTGAATGTTGATGGTTTGTAGAGTTAGAGAGATGGGAGAGTAGATGGAGAGAGTAGAGAGTGATGACACAAGGATTGGTGACGGAGTTCGGTCTTACGACCTACGTCTCCGGGCGAGAGGTGCCACCTGATCTTCACTATAATTTGAGTAAATGATGGGTGAGCATTCTCTTGACAGGCCAAGAGAAGCTTCGTACAATGAGGTTGCACGGAGCAACTAGAAGAGAACAAGAATGGGAGAATTGAGCTCTAGCACTTGCTCTGGAATCCTCCTCCTCTGATTGAATGACCAACCCGCCCCCTTCTGAATGCCTTGGGGGTCCTTTTATAGCGTAGGCACGTGCCCGATATGACAGTGATGACGTGGTACTGGTTCTGGGCCTCCTTGCTGGGCCCTTATTGGGCCGTTGTTCGGGCCCAATAAGGGGGAGGGCTTGATCTGCGAGCCCCGTAGAGTGGGCCCATGAGACCGAGCGAGCTTACCCACTTGGGCCGTTGTGCGGGCCTATGTCGCTCTGATCCGGTCTGGTAAAATTTTTGCACCCACAACAGTTTCAACAAGAATCAATGATGACAATTTAATTGTCAGATGACTATTCTCATCGACAAATGATGCTGTGCCTTTTTGGTTCAGCAACCCCAAAGAACTCAACCCGGCCACATGCTACTTTTACAGGTTTCAGCTCTCTCAAAACACTTGATCTAGGTTTTACCTACATGACTGATGTTCAGTTTTAAGGTTCTCCTATCTTATTGTTTTGTTATTGAGACCCTGAGCCTCCATCAATGTCAAGGTTTGATTAATCTAGATATTTCTCATAAGTCTGGTAGACTGAAGATGCTCGACGTGTTTGAATGCCCTGCATTGATGAAGATAGAACCTGATTCCGCATGTCTCACATTGTTTGAATACCAAGGAGATCGATTGGATGCGGTTACGTGTAAAGCATGCGTCACAAGTTGCAAACACTAATATCGTAGTGGAGGACATAGATTTTTCTGTAGTCCTATCTCACGAGATTTGCCATTTCTTTACTTGCTAGTTGGGATTGAGTGCGATGCACCGGTCGGGTACAGTACATCGAACGGCTATGACTTGGGGGGCAGACGATGGGGCAGAGGATTTGGGTTCAGGGGTTGCCGCCGAAGGCGGCCCGCTGCAGTGCCGACAGGCACGGGCATGCACTAGTTTTATAACAAGGGGTGGCATGCTGACTAGACAAAACAAACCAAAAAAGCTGACTAGACAAAACAGAACAAGCTGACTAGACAAGCTGATTGAACAAAAATGACCCAAAATAGCTCCCTTCTCGTCTCGCCGAAGGCTACAGTTGTCATTACGCATCATCACAACCTTCCATACATAAAGAAATAGAAGCTGCACTAGCTGGCACTTTCCTATTTGGAAAATTGAATAAATGCTTTATAAATGATATATCATCAAACAAATATTGCATTTAATTGCATGCATATAGGGTCAGGTTCAATGGACACTATTTTTACACTCAATTTTTTATACCGATTTTCAAATCATTAGATAGAGGTTTTAGAATTTCTTGATTTTTTGTGAGCATAATCATCTTGTCTTAGATAACACATCCACAAAAAATCAGCACATTCTAACGACTCTAGACTTATTAAATGTGCTCTTCAAATTAACGATCAAAATGGACTGTCGATAAAGGCTTTTAGATTTGATGTACTTGGAGGTTTAGAATATTCTGATTTTTTTGTGGACATGGTATCTAAGATAAGGTGATTATGCTCACAAAAAATCAAGAAATTCCGAAACCTCTATCTAATGTTTTGAAAATCAGTGTAAAAAATTGAGTACAAAAACAGTGTCCATTGAACCTGACCCATATATATATATATATATATATATATATATATATATATATATATATATATATATATATATATATATATATATATATATATATATATATATATATATATATATATATATATATATATATATATATATATATATATATATATATATATATATATATATATATATATATATTCTCACAAAACCCTCTCCCTCTCTTTCTCTCTAACATTAATTGTTTTAATGGGAATTCAGAAGGGGAAATTGGCCTTTCTCTTTCTATCTCTCTCTATCACATTTAATTGGTTTAATGAGGGCTGGTATGTGTGTATGCATGTGTGCATCTCTCTTATAATGTGTTTATATGATCACGTTAAATCTATTAAATTTTTAAAAACTGGTTTAAAGAGGGCTGCCACATGTCAACAAAGGGCTTCATCATTTATTCTCTTCATCTCCCTCGATCACACTTAAACCGTTAGTTATATTGTTGATTTAATCATGAGATCCGGTGAGAAAATGGGTAAGGATAGAAGGTGGTACCGATCTAAATGTATCCGCAGCATTTATTTGCCTTCATTCCTCCCTCCCTCTATCTCTCATTTAACCTGCTACATTAAAACAACCATTTATATCCATGATTTAATCCTTTGATCCGGTGAAGAAATGGGAAATCCTCTCTCTCTCTCTCTCTCTCTCTCTCTCTCTCTCTCTCTCTCTCTCTCTCTCTCTCTCTTTTACTCCCTCTCTCTCTCATTTAACCCGCTACATCAAAACAACCATTTATATCCATGATTTAATCCTTTGATCCGGTGAAGAAATGGAAAATCCTCTCTCTCTCTCTCTCTCTCTCTCTCTCTCTCTTATTTAAATGGTGTTTATTTGCCTTCCTATTTCTCTCTCTCTATATATAATATTTTTGGGGCACTAATTCTAGGTTTCTTTTAATATGACTCAGAGCCTACTGGCTTATCGGAAGGGGATTGGATCTGTCCCAAATGTAATTATTTGAACTTTTCTTTTAGATCCATTTGCAACTAGAGGAATTGTCGAGCTCCCAGGCTCACACGGTGTGTTGCCACCGAAGGCGGCCCATTGCAGTGCCGACAGGCACAGGCATTCACTAGTTATAGTATAGGGTATCGACAGATGGTAGGGACATAAGAGTATATTGATAATTTTTGTAGAGCCACAATAGGAAGTACAAGAATGCAACACCTCCATCTTTGCTTTTGTTTTAATGACGTAGGATCCAAATATGGGGTATATGTACACTATATATATGTCAAATTGTATATGTTAGAGAGACAATCGGTTTCGAGTGTCGAATATGGGTATTGAGGTACCCATACCCGACAGTTAATCGGGTAGAGTTCTTATACCCATACCTTACCCAAGCCTTGTAAAAAGTATTAAAGTACCCATACGAATACCCAAATGTTAATAAGGTAGAGTTCTTATACCCATACCCTACGATGTCAAGTTCATATACCCATACCATACCCAAACCTTATAAAAACCTTGTACAACTAATACCCATAAGTCCCATTCCCATACCTGAAAGTACATCTGTACCCATAGCCATACACATAGGTCCCATACCCATACTTGATACATTTGTACCCATAACCGTACCAGATGTTTCGGGTCGGGGTTGGGTCACGAGTTAGAAGGGCAGTTGGGTTTCGGGTATGGGTATTGGAATATCTAATGCCCATACCCTACCCGAACATTTCCCTTGATGTACATTGTTTTAAAGCATATGATTGAGAAGGATAAAATTGGGAACAAAATATAGGATGGAAGGAAGAATGAGATAGTGGATTAATGGGATAACCCTCCCCATTATAGCCCTTCGTTTTTTAATGAATAAATAAGATTCAATTGATTAGTGGCAAAGAAGAGAAGGGCAAAACGAGAAACAAAAAATAGGTTGGAAGGAAGAATGTGTTAGTGGGATTTATTCCCATAATAGCCCTTGGTTTTTTAAATGCATAAATAAGACTTATTTGATTAGTGGCAAAAGGGTAATATTTTTGGATGATATTTGTGATTTGTGTATGGATAAAACGGAAAATAAAAAAATGGTATATTATGGTCCTAGCCCTTTCGTTTGTTTTCATGACATATGATTCAAAATAGTGGGTATGGATTAATATATAAGTAGAAGAGTAAAATGGGAACTCATGCAAAAGGATGGAAGGATGTAAGTAACCAAAAGTATGGATTTATCGAGGGGATATAGATAGATATGGATATATTTTATGAAAAAAAAAACCTTAGGGTGGAAAGAACTTGATTTTGTTTTTTTTTCTTTGATATTTAAAGGAAAAGATCAAAAGATCTCCGGGAGGTGCCACAGCTTGGCACGAGCAGAACAAACTCAGGCCATCCACGGCTTAAGAAAGCGCCACACCAGCGCACAACTAGACGCCACTCCGACGTACGAAAAAAAAAAAAACTAAAAAAAGAAGTAACAACCACTCCGACCATCGGCGAAGAACACACCCACCGACGAACTACGATCACAAAAAAAAAACCAAAAATTGGCAAACCTCCATCGTCTCCACCAGCAGCTCGGCCAAGGAAAAAAATGGGAAACAACAACAAAACCGTCACCGTCGAACTCCGTCGCCACAGCACCTCTGAGAGCCGCGTTGCCGGTCTGCGGAGGCTGATACGAAAAACCACCATTTCCAACTAGGAAAATCGAGGCCAGATCTGCTCCTCCTCCCGCTCTGGTGTGTAAAACATGGCCCGAACGCCGTGAAAGAGTTGTCAATCGAAGCGAGGGCCACTGCACATCACCGTCTCAATGAACACAAGAAGTCCGACCGCCAAAAAGCCCCTATCTACACCGGGGATTGAAATGGGCCAAATCCAGCCCCGGAAAGCACCAAGATCGAGATCCCAGGCTCCCTGGAGCCATTGCCGGTGACCGAGGAGGCCAAGAGGGGGCGCCAAAACCCTAACCCTAGTTGAGAAATGGGAAAGGAGAGCGGGCACCCAGAGCCCAGAGAATATATACCAATGTTGATCCTATTGACTTTGTAATTATAACTAGTGCAATTGGCACGTGCAACTATGGACCCTTTTACACATACACAAATTTAAAATATTCATTTTAGTATAGAGTATAAACACATGAAATAATATAGGGGCATATTGATAGTTTTTGTAGGGCCACAATGGAAAGTGCAAAAATGCAACATTTCCTTTCTTGCTTTTGTTTTAATGACATAGAATCCAAATATAGGATATATGTACATTATATATATGTCAAACTGTATTACCTACCAAAGTTAGAGAGACAATCAGGTTTCGGGTGTCAAATATAGGTATTGAGGTACCCATACCTATACCAGACAGTAAATCAGGTAGAGTTCATATATCCATATCTTACCCAAGCCTTGTAAAAAGTATTAAGGTACCCATACCCAAAAGTTAATAGGGTAGAGTTCCTATACCCATATGTACCCTACCAGGTAGAGTTTCTATACCCATATCATACCCAAATCTTGTACAACCCATACCCATAACCTTGTACAACTTTATTAAACCCTTGTACAACCCATACCCATACCTGAAAGTACATTTGTACCCGTAACCCATACCCATACCGGATGTTTTAGATCCTTTGTACAACCCATACCCATTCCCATACCTACAACCTTGTAAAACCCTTGTACAACCCATATCTATACCCATACCTGAAAAGACATTTGTACCCGTAACCCATACCCATATCGAATGTTTTAGGTCCCTTGTATAGCCCATACCCATAACCATACATGAAAGTACATTTGTACCCGTAACTCATACCCGTACCATATATTTTAGGTCGGGGTCAGGTCACAAGTTAGAGGGGCAATTGGGTTTCGGGTATGGGTATTGGGGTATTCATACCCTACCCAAACATTTCCCTTGATATTGTTTTAAAACATATGATTGAGAAGGGTAAAATGATAAACAAAATGTAGGATGGAAGGAAGAATATGTTGGTGGATTAGCGAGATTGGCCCTCCCATTATAGCCCTTGTTTTTTAACTGATAAATAAGATTCAATTGATTAGTGGTAGAGTAGAGAATGGCAAAATGGAAAACAAAAAGTAGGATGGAAGGTGGGCTAGTGGGAAATAAGACTCAATCGATTAGTGGCAAAAGGTTAATATTATAATCCTAGCCCTTTTGTTTGTTTTCATGACATAGGATTCAAAATACTGGATATGGATTAATATATATGATGAAGGGTAAAATAGGAACATATGTAAAAGGATGGACGGAAGTAAGGACCCAAAAGTGCGGCTTTATATTAGGGGGTATGGATTAGTGGCAGAGAAGAGAATGGTAAAATGGGAACAAAAAGTAGGATGGAAGGAAGAATGTGATAGTGGGTTAGCGGGAAATAAGACTCAATTGATTAGTGGCAAAAGGGTAATATTACGATCCTAGCCCTTTTGTTTGTTTTCATGACATAGGATTTTTATAGGATTAAAAATACTGGGTATGGATTAATATATATGATGAAGGGTAAAATGGGAACATATGTAAAAAGATGGAAGGAAGTAAAGATCCAAAAGTGCGGCTTTAATAGGGTCTATAAGGTTTTGCGGTTTTTTTTGGTTTTTTTGTGTCCTTTATTTTTTTATCATGTCTCTTGTCTTTTGGAATTGTCGTGGTGTTTGGTGCCTAGCTTGTCTTTCTCACTATGGCAGACTCATTCGGCAATATGATCCGGATATTTTCATTTTGTTAGAAACTCATGTGGTCCTTTTTCATGCGGGTTGGATTGCTCAACGGTTGGGTCAGGGATGGAATCATTTCTGTGTGTCTTTATTTCCCATGACCGTCAAATGGTTGTTGGTGTTTTAACGGATCATATTAGCTCTTGGTGCTTGGTGGGGGTAGGGGTGGCAATGGGTCGGGTAGGGTTGAGACATAGGTATAAGGGCAAAACACCCAACCCAAATCCGACCCGTTTAATAAATGGGTCAAAAACTTAAATCCAAACCCGATCCGCCTAATAAACAGGTTGACCCGACCCGACCCGTTTAACCCGTTTACTAAACGGGTCGGATCGGGTTGGCTCAGGTTGGGTCAATAGAACCCATGTGAACCTGTCGGGTTGGGTCAAGACAAGTCAGATTGGGCCGGGTTTGATCGGGTTGGGTCGGGTTGACTCGGGTCGGATTGACACGACCCATTTTATAAACGGGTCAAGTCGGGTCAATCAGGTTATAAGTACAAACCCGAACCCGACCCATTAAATAAACGGGTCAATCGGGTCGACCCGTTTATGACCCGAACCCGTTTAGGCCAAACCCAAACCTGCTAACTTCGGGTCGGGTTGGCGGGTTGGGTCAAGGATTGCCACCCCTAGGTGGGGGTGTACGCCAATAATGATTATCGTTGCCGCAGATCCTTATGGAATGCTCTCTCTGCGCTCCATTCCTCAAACTTACCTCTCCTTTTTAGTGGTGGCAATGGGTCGTATCGGGACGGGTTCGTGTCCAAAACCCCTAGACCCGGACCCGACCCGTCTAACTAATTGTGTCTAGATCCTAAACTCCGTACCCGACCCGTTTATAAACGGGTAGACCTGATAAGACCCGTTTACCACACGGGTTTATTCAGTTGACCCGATCCAACCCAATCCGAAACGACCCGTTTGTATCCTGAGGCCACTTTGTTTTATTTGGATCGTGTTGTTTCTGACCATTGCCCTATTCTGATTTCTCTCTTCCCAGCTTTAGCTCGCAGCCCTCGACCTTTCCGTTTTGAAAATTTTTGGCTCAAGCATCCGGATTGGCAACAGTTCTTTACATCTACTTGGGGTCACCATTCCCTCAACAACCCCTTCCTTAATCTACACGCCAACTTAGCCTCCTTCCAACACACCGTCAAACGTTGGAACTCCATGCGTGTGGGTGATATCGATCTCCAGGTTGAGCAAATGCACCATCATATTAATCATTGGAACTCGCTGGAAAGTAGTCGAAGTCTGACTGGGTCCGAAGTTATCCACCTTCGACACTGACAAGCTGATTTGGTCAAGCTTCTTCACCTTCAGGAAGTTAAATGGAGGCAAAAGTCACGAATTCAATGGCTTTAGTGATCGAAATACAAAATTCTTCTTGTTCGCCATTTCAAATCCTAATGGAGTGGCTCAGTGCTTCAGTACGATCTGTCTCTTCTTCAGATAATTCCACATGTCTTATCTCTGAGATATATTCAAGCTTTAATCCACCCATAAGGCTCCTGGTCCAGATGGTTATTTCGCCGAGTTCTTTATGCATAATTGGCACATTCTCAGTCCGGATGTCTATAAAGCTGTTGAATTTTCTTGACCAGTTATATGCCCCCTGTGTGGAAGTCCACCTTCATAACACTCATTCCAATTATCGTCCAATCAGCTTATGCACTGGAATACCCGGTACTCCCGATTCATACCCGATTCATTTTCGCACAGAGCAACTCAGTATTTATTATTATTATATTATTGCTAAATTGATTGATTTGATTTTGCATTAATGATTGTCGATCGATGGTGTGTGTTTGAACTTGAGTTGGACCGGACAGTGGGTCCCGAGTTCGGGTCGCGAGACTAGAATGCAATGATTGCAATTGGTACCTAAAACACATGTTCTTATGTTTCTCGACATATAAATCATTTTAATAAATTTAATTAATAAAACAGGTTAAATGGCGAGTTAGTCGGACCTGTGAGGTTTGCGAGCCGACGCGACTTGGCACAAGGCGAGCACGAGTGTGAGCTATGTCCGATCACAAAAATAAATTATCAAAATTGAAAATTAAAAAAAATAAAAATAAAATTGAAAATGAAAAAAAAAAAACCTAAATCTAATCCCAACCGTTCCTCTCTCCCTCTATCTCTCTCTTTCTTTCTCTTTAACCCAGACCCGAACCCAACCCCCATCTCTCCCTTTCTCTCTCTATCTCCTCTCCCCCTCTCAATCCCGAGCCAATTCCCTCTCTGCCATTCTCTCTCCCCCTTTAATTCCCCAACCCGATCCGACCTCACTCTCTCCTCTATCTCCCCCAACAAACCCACCCCATCTCTCGGATCTCCCCACTCACCCGATCCTTCTCACCCGATCTCACTCTCATCCCTCTTGGATCTCTCATCTCTCTCTCGGATCTCTCATCTCACCAACCCGACTCCTCTAAAACCCGGCCGCTGCCCCTAGACCCTAAGCCGGCCGCCGCCCCTAGACCCTATGCCGACTGCCGCCCCTAGACCCTAAGCCGGCCGCCGTCCCCCTAGACCCTAGGCCCGGCCGCCGCCCACCTTTCCCCCTTAAAAACCCTAACCCGACCTCTCCCCCTTCCTTCAGTCCGGCCCCCCTACACCTCTCTGATCTCCCTCTCCGATCCCCCTCTCTCCCTTTCCCTTGATCCCTCTCCCTTGGTGGCTGCGCGCAGACGGCCGGAATGGAGGCTGCCAGCGCTAGAGAGAAAGCAGTCGGTCGGAGGAGGAGTTGCCGGAGCCGACGAACCTCCCCCGGCTGAACAGTCAGCCCCCTTGTTTCCTCCTTCTTTCCTTTCTCTTTGTGTGAATCCGATGACCCCTCCCCATGAGCAACCCATCCCGATGGCCGCCACCCCATCAACGGTGCCCCATCACCCCTCCACGTCGACCCGCCACCTCGCCTCGATGCCGATCGGCCCCGATCATCGGTCTGCCGGCCCCGATGCCATTGCCGACAACCCCACAACCTGAACCCCCGTGCCCCGTCGTCCGATCAGCCCTAATCCGAAAGCCCGATCCCTTGTCCCCGTTATCCGATCAACCCGACCCGGCCCCGTCACTCCCGGTCGACGCCGGCAGGATGCCTGGCCAGAACCCGGAGCCCCTTTTCTCTCTCTTTCTCTATGTATATGTGTGTGTTGTAGTGGTCGTCGGCCACCACCTCGACGACCACCTGTGGTCAGGCAGGTCATAGGCCCCTCCATTATCTCTCTTTCTTGTGTGGGTATAGGTGGGTGCAAGTGTGTGGGGGTGAGCGGATCCTACGAGCCTCACCGCCCAACAACAACAAACCCCACCGGCCACTACCCCACCCAGGGTTCACCTCGACTCCTCCCCTCTAAGTAAACATGTGTGCAAGCGTGAACGAGTGGGTGCGAGCACCTTAACCCCGGTAATCATTCGGACGGCCGACGCCGACAACTCCGAACGTATCTCTTAACGAAGCGACCGGAATCCAACCCGATCCAACCTTGTGGAGGTCTTGGACCACGAAGTTCGCCGGCTAGGATCCGGGCCGCCGTAAACCGAACCGACACCACTATGTGAGTCTCCTTTGCACCCTCTTCGGATTGCCACTAACGACGAGGCCAGTCAACCCTAGTGCGAGACCCGGGAGCATCGCAAAAACCTCCTCCCAAGCTTGTTCTCTGTAACAATGGGGAGTGGCAGGTTTTGTAAATTTGAATGCCCTTAGTGGGCATACAATTCAAGTAATATTATAAATATTAATGGTTAAATAATTTAAAACTCTAAATAGTGGCCCCCACTTTAATGTGTGGCCCCCATCTTGAATCAAGGCCTCTGTTGGTCCCACTTAAGTGAGTGGACCCTACTTATGTGGGTCGGCTCATTTAATTTGGTGGGCCCCACTTAAGTGGCAAACCCTACGGCTACGTAGTCATAGTGGCCATTACCCCCACTATGTCAATACTACCCATTTCGGGACACGACTGGACGAGGCATGTTACTTAATTTTGAACATGATTGTGTATGTCGATCAAGCCCCTTGAGCCTACACTCGAGGTTAGAGGGCTCGATCTCCTCGGGTCACACTTGTCTCAAGGTTGATGATACTGATGCGGGTCCCAATACCTTTGTGTAGCCGTGTGCGCACAAGACTGACCCAGGGCGGCGATGATGCGCTGCTTAGCGATCTCGGTTCGTTACTAGTGCGATTCCCGTGTAAACCCTTCTTTTGAAAGATCTAGCTCGACCGTGATCGGTTCGGCCGATTTCGCCATTGACCGACGCGATTACGACCGTTTAGTCGGATTAGTACAAGTAGACCCTAATATGGCTTTTGGCGTTGGCAACGCCGACTAACCAAGACGATACCATTAGAGCATCGTTTTTGCGTGCCAATAGACATGTGGCGTCCAATGACGCCTAAAATTCTTGACTCGGCCAACTCGGACCTAAACCTATATTACTCGGTAGCAAATATTGACCATAGGCCCACTGTGTGCATATGTTTGGCAGTTCGCAACTGTGCTGACCCACTCGAAGACGAAGCAGAGTTTGCTAGCAGAAATCCGTGTTCATCAACCAGGTGACATCTACTCCCCTCCCCGTGGTCTTTGATAGTGGAAAATGAGAACACTAGGGTAGGTGTCCTCGATACTGCATGCGGGTCCCGCCGGGCATCGCCGCATGTGGTCATGTGGACCCCTCCTTGCATACGAAGTCGCGAGTTCGGCGACACATATTTTAAAATATTATTAAAATAATCATGCTTTAAAATATCAATAAAATAATCATAATTATTGCATGGACACCGTAATTAGGTATTCCCTTAAATTAAAATATAATTTGATTAAATAATAATTATCAGGACCCATCCTACTAAAAGGAGTGGCAACCCTAATACACTGGTTTTTGGGAGAGTGTAGCTCGAATCGCTTTAAGAGCGATATGACCTTTAGCTGTAGTAATGTTATGAGAGTAGTGTGGGACCAGGTTTAAACTGTTGCAAACCACAAATCACCACATATACTTTTTATCTATCTCAGTATATATATAAAGGTAATTGTTCAGCGTATTGAGCCTTTGGCACTTTGTTAAAATAATGAATATGATAATCTATCTTGTGGAAAGATTTAGACCCAGTGCGCGCAAGGGTCGTGAACCACCCTACGCGCACAGCTGAAGATCAGTAGGCTAAGGGGTCACGGGCAAGGATTGCGGTAAAGCCAATAGGAGGTGCCCTCGAGTAGGGATTGACCTAACAATTCCTATCCCGGGGTAATTGAAGACCTAAAAAAAGCAAGTTGGATGGTAGAGCTCCACCGTGAAAGACGAGACCTTATGATCATTTGGGTGACTTTGTGCATGGTGTCGGAGTATGTACGACGAGAGAGTTGGCCTTCTACATGGAAATAAAAGGCCCTATAGTAATACCTGATCGGGGACAGGATGAACAAAATATCCGGGGTTCACATTATGATAGATATTTTTATATGATTGCTAATTAACAACTATGGAATCTTAATGTGGATTATGAATTTGTAGAGCGTGATAATCTAGATGGTCGTTTTATTGTTCATTACTACTATAGAATATTGACTGAACTTTATTATAGATAATCTAGTGACAGTAGGTATTACATGAGAACATAAACTGCTGGTAGGCTTAGGTTAACCTTCTGGGAACTTCCTTAATAATATAATTTAATCGGTTGTCTCATATTATTAAAGGCTACTAGAATGTCACTAGCCATTAATTTGGCTAATCTCTCAATTTTCCATTGGGGGCTACTCTTTCCCACGAGTAAACTCTCCTGCAGGTACGGAGGTTCAGGAGTAGCAGTGAGAGGCTCGAGGCGGAGTTAGGTCCACGGTAGTGTCTTATTTTTAGCTTGTCGTCTTGTAGTCTTTATTTATTCTAGCAATGTAATCGACTTGATTATTATTAGAGTTATCTAGTTATAGTGTTTTGTGGTACTTAGTGGCAATAATCCAGCTAGATTCTTTTGGGTAGGCCTCTCCTCAAGGCCCCAATCTTAGGGTAGATCACAATGAAAATATAAGAAAAATAATTGACCTAATTGACTAGCCCTGTAGATAGGTCCTCTAAACCAGTGCTCAAGTGCTATAGAGCGGGCGAGGCTACTCGGCTCGCCGTCAGAGGCTTGAGTCACGTGCTCCCTTAGGAGGGATATCTGTCAATATGTGGGGCACCGACAGGCCACACATGCTGAGAGGATAGCCCAGTCGAAGGTCGAGCGTGGTCATCTCTCTATCAACAAAATTCTCTCTCTACCTTCCTTTAAATTAAATAAAAATATTTTCATAAAAATCAAGTTCTAAAATACCCCTTGTTTCTCCCTCATCCTTCTTCTTCATTTAGGAGAGAGCCGCAGTCTAGTGAGAAACCCTCATTGGTGTAATTAGGTGACCAAACCCTAAATCCCTTTGATTTTTTTCTCACCTCACACCCCAGGGATCGGTTTCAGATTTCTGGGTGTGACAGCTGGTATCAGAGCTTAGGGATATGTTCCTAGGGTTTCATTAGGATGTTATCTTGTGATTATTTTAACGGAAGATTTATGCTATACTAGTGCTTGGGTGATTCTGGAGATAGTCGAGAGATTGATTTGGTAGTATTTCTTAGAGTAGTCAGTGGTAGTTTAGTGTGCGAGAGTCTAGGGTTTATTGTACTTGAAGAATTGGTTAGGTTGGAGGAATTGATTTGTAGCTAAGAAGTTATTCATACTTATGTATTTGATCGATAGGGACTTGAGGTGTTAATTGATAAGCATTATGTTTGTCTCCGAACCTTAATGTTTAGGTTCAGAACCAGTCACGATGACTCAGGTAGAAACTGCCTAGAAGATCTTAACTAAGAATATTGTTTTGTAATCCCTTGACAAGAGCATATTGTTGGAGTCAACCTCAGAGTATTTGTTTTGGGTTTAATGATGAATGCTTATTTGGATTTGCTAGTGGTAGTGAATTGACCGAGAACTAGAGAATAAACTTTAGTTGGTAATATGGTGAATCAGTTTTGGGAGATGAATACATATCAATTATATCTGGGAGAATGTACATCTATAATGATTTGTTTAGCATGGTTGTAAGGTTATTCATTTTGTTAGTTTTTATTATTATTTTCTGTTGACCTTTAGCATTAGAAACCTAGCTGGTATTCTTAATTTTCGTTGACTCTTAGCACTAGAGACCTAGCTGATATCTTAGGATTTCTTGATTCTTCATCGACCATTAGTATTAGAGGCTTAGTTGGTATTTTTAGGATCGTTCATTGTTTAGTTCTTGGTATAATAACTGGATTGGTCTTCTTATTGGTTTTCTCCGGTGTATTATCGGAGCTTATATGTCATGTTTAAATGAATCCTATGAGTAATGATAATGACCCTTAGGGGTAGTGGTTTCAAGGAGTACACCAAGAGATGAAAATCTTTGGTGATGGTTTGAATTTTCTTGGTTAGCAGATTTCGAAATACCTCGATAGGGACCCTTGCGATAGGGTACACACTGTTCCTCGGGAACTTGGGCAATGGGTTGTGACTGCCCGATAGAGGACATAATGAGGCTACGCACTAACTCGATGATTAGTTTAGTGCAGAATTTTAGCACTTGGTGTCGGTATCATAGTTTTCGACTCCCTTCAATCTATGGAATTATCCTAGTTAGTGTTCTCTGATTTGTGCTTTAGAGTGTGTCCTTTATAGACTTTCAGAGTTGTGCCCCAGTAGTATAGTTAGTATAAATGTTGATTCTATTAAGAGCGCGTGTGTTTCAGTAAGTCCCGACCTTTTTGCTTAATCTGCTTGAGTGTTAGTGATTTTGATTCGTTGTTTGTCCCTTCCTCTTTACGCTCCATAGAATGCGACATAGATATCCTATATTGGATTTAGTATTCACTATGTTAGATAATAAGTGTGCTTGGGTACCTGATTCGTGTCATATGGGTGTTTCTCTTGGATGTTTTCAAGATAGTAGCATTGCGTAGGAAATAGAGATATTTGCTCTAGAAAGGAATCTTGTAGGATTTAAGTCTAGACGTACAAGTTTGAGTTGTTTGGTTATCGTTTTCAATTTAGATCTATTGGTGTATGAGTTTCTATTAGTAATACCTTTTTGTGTTAGTATCTTTAGTTGCGAGTATCTCGTGATCTCGTTTCATGAATCAGGTTGTTACCTTACTTCTGGATAAGGGGGACGCTCTTTATCTAGAAAAAGGAGACGATTTGGACTCATAAAAATCTATATTAGTCCTTAATGATTAGAATGGAAATGAAAACCAAGACTCGTATTCACGATGCGAGAACTTGGAGGTTTATTTTCATCCTAAGAATTATAAGACTCGATTAGTATAATGTTTAAGTTAGTTGAGAGAGTTGAATCGTGAGTGATAGAGGGTTAGAGTTTTCTTTTGGTAAGATTTATTTTCGTGACTTGGCTTGTTTTGGTTGGTACTGAGAATCTTTGTACCTATCGTAGCTAGCTTTCCATTGTTCTAATTCTTTCCTGGATCTGGTGGTAGATATTGGTAGAGCGTTATCCTCGGGTTAGTAATTGAATTTTTGGGACGAAAATTTTAATAAGCTGGGTAGGATGTCATACCCGGTACTCCCGATTTATTTTCGCACAAAGCAACTCAGTATTTATTATATTGATGCAAAATTGATTGATTTGATTTTTGCATTAATGATTGTTGATCGATGGTGTGTGTTTGAACTTAAGTTGGACTGGGCAGTGGGTCCCGAGTTCGGATCGTGAGACGAGAATGGAATGATTGCATTGGTACCTAAAACATGTGTTCCAATGTTTCTCGACAGATAAATCATTTTAATAAATTTAATTAATAAAATAGGTTAAATGGCGAGTTAGTCGGACTCGTGAGGTTTCCGAGCCGGTGCGACTTGGCACAAGGCGAGCTCGAGTGCGAGCTATGCTCGATCACAAAAAAAAGGAATAAAAAAAAATCAAAACTGAAAATGAAAACAAAAAAAAAAACCTAAAAGTAAAAACCTAAATCTAATCCCAACTGTTCCTCTCTCCCTCTATCTCTCTCTTTCTCTCTCTTTAACCCAGACCCGAACCCAACCCCCATCTGTCCCTTTCTCTTTCTCTCTCTCTCCTCTTGTGGGTGCAAAAATTGTACCGGACCGGATCAGAGCGGCATAGGCCCGCGCAACGGCCCAAGTGGGTAAGCCCGCCCGGGTTCATAGGCCCACTCTACGGGGCTCGCAGATCAAGCCCTCTCCCTTATTGGGCCCAAACAACGGTCCAATAAGGGCCCAGCAAAGAGACTCAGAACCAGTGCCATGTCATCATCACCACATCATCACTGCCACATCGGGCACGTGCCTACGCTATAAAAGGACCCCAACGGTATCCAGGAAGGGGGTTGGGCATTCAATCAGAGGAGGAAGATTCCAGAGTAAGTGCTAGAGCTCAATTCTCCCCTTCTTGTTCCCTTCTAGTTCACGCCCGGAGACGTAGGTCGTAAGACCGAACTCCGTCACTAATCCTTGTGTCATCACTCTTTACTCTCTCTATCTATTCCCCCATCTCTCTAACTCTACAAACCGTCCACATTCAATCAAGGCTGTGGGGCGGGGTTCCCGATCAAGGTGGCTCGGAAATTTCCCCCCACAATCTTTGGCGTCGTCTGTGGGATATCGATAGAGGTCTTACCCACACCTCTACCGACTCCTATTCAGCTTGTGGTGACGAGCCACAAGTCCTCCTCCAAGTCAACCTCAACGCCTTCATCACGCCGACATCAACACGCTCGATGGTGAAGGCCAGCACCAACCCACCAAAGGCGGGTGCTGAACGAACAAACGATATGCTGATCAAAGAAGAACAAGAAGTCTCGGTTGCAACCAACCGAAGAAATGTTCGGGAGCGGCTGGGGCCGCAAGGCAGCCATCCAGAAGGGCACAGCAATCGGCAAGACCCGTCATCCCCGAGGCGTCGATCTAGCAAAGAACACGTTATTCAAGGGAGCAAGCCTCAGGCTACATACGAGATCTCGGCTGCTGATTTTCAGCTGCTAAATCTCCTCAAGAAGAATGTGGCCCTCAAGCAAGAGAGGGATTCCCTAAAGAAGGCGGCTGAAAGAGCGGGGGTTGTGGCCCACAACTCTCTAGCTACTAATGAAGACCAACCAAGGACTCGCCCAGCCGTGAGTCATCATCTTGAAGAACCACATGTGCCGCGTATCGAGATGCGTCAGGTATCCACACAAGCACCAAGGCAAACGGTGTGGGATTGCCTCGACGTCAACGGTGCACCCAACTATCGCGGAGAAGGATCACCTCAGTCAATAGGGTCCACTAGACATTCTATCCCTTCGCACACGAAAGCAACAAATGCCCGCGAGCTGCTCAACCGACTAAGGCATACTGCCGACGTGGGATACCGCCATCAAGACCGTAGGCAGCTAATCACCTCGGTGGGGCCACTGCATCCCAAGGTTCTTGCAATACCATTTCCTATGGGTTGGCGAACACCGAGCCTGCCAAAGTTCAACCGCATCCAGGGAGACCCTGCTCTCCATATCCTAGCCTACAAGCAGGCCCTGACGCCCTACGAGTATGAGAACCATGTTTTTTGCTGTATGTTTGCGGGAAGCCTCGAGGGACCTGCCCTCGACTGGTACTACACACTGCCTACTGGTACGGTGACCATATTCAAAGAATTGGCTGAACTCTTCATGGACCATTATCGGCTAAACTTAAAGCCGTAAAAGAAGCTGGATATACTCTACCGGCTGAAGATGGGCTCCGATGAGTCTCTAAGGAGCTTCACGATGAGGTTTCGTAATGAGCACTCTGAGCTCACCGGTCGGTCCCATAATGAGGAGGCCATCATGCTGGCATTCCAGAATGCTATCCGGCCAGAGCTCCACGTCTACACTGACTTCATCCGGTATCCTCCCAGTACCTGAGAGGCAATGTTCAAGCGTGTACAGTGGGAGATAGAGGTGGAAGACAATCAGCAAGCCAGAAGACTACGCGAGCCCCGCGACTCCCGACATAAGAAAGATGATGAAGCTCCGAATGAAGCACACTACAAGAAGTCTGCCCATGCCGCATCCGACCAAAAGGTACAGGCCAAAAGGTACAATGAAGATCCAAAGGCCCCTCCAGCAGAAAAGAGGCGAACTCCAAGGGAACAAAGGGTGTTCACTGAGCTGATCACCTCCATTGAAGACATCTTCGCCTACTTACAGAACGAGCCCTTTTACAAGTGGCCACAGCCTCTCCTTCCAAATTCCGACCAGGCGGAAGATACGACAACCTACTGTGAGTTTCATCGCAGCCATGGCCACCCAACCTCTACATGTCGGAAGCTAAAGCATCACATCGAAGACCTGATCCAAGAAGGGCGGCTCGATGGCTACCTCGCTAATAAGGAACCAGGTCGAGAGTAGGAAAGGCAGCAGCAGTGGAGAAAGAAAGTCAATGTAATACATGGATGCATAATCGTAACGTCCGCTGGGCAACTTCTGAAAAAGTGTAATCGCCACTTTGTTGTATCAATAAAGTATCTATTTTTTCTCAAAATCAAATCTCTCGAAGTTCGATTCCACCATGTTAAGGCATAAAAAAAAAAGGTTCCTGGCAACCCAGGTCAACCGAAGACCTTCGATTCCGCCCATTCAAGTCGGAAGCTCGAAGGCAATTCGGCTACGCCCTCTCGAGGCTAAAGTCCGATAAAAAGGTTCTTGGCAACCCAGGTCAACCGAAGACCTTCGATTCCGCCCATTCAAGTCGGAAGCTCGAAGGTAATTCGACTACGCCCTCTCGAGGCTAAAGTCCGATAAAAAGGCTCCTGGTAACCCAGGTCAACCAAAGACCTTCGATTCCGCCCGTTCAAGTCGGAAGCTCGAAGGCGATTCGGCTACGCCCTTTCGAGGCGAAAGTCCGATAAAAAGGCCCCTAGCAACCCAGGTCAACCAAAGACCTTCGATTCCGCCCATTCAAGTCAGAAGCTCGAAGGCAATTCGGCTACGCCCACTCGAGGCTAAAGTCCGATAAAAAGGCTCCCGGCAACCCAGGTCAACCAAAGATTTTCGATTCCGCCCATTCAAGTCGGAAGCTCGAAGGCAATTCAGCTACGCCCTTTCAAGGCGAAAGCCCGATAAAAATGCTCCTGACAATCCAGGTCAAGCTAAGCTATCAACTATACTCATCTGAGGCAATGAGAATAAGTCCAAGGCAGGCGTCGCCGTTTTGACATGCACCAAGTTCAAGGAGACACCCTTGACACTCGAAGACAAAGTCCGAGGCGACCAATGCCCTTGGCATTCGAAGACAAAGTCCGAGGTGACCAACGCCTTGGCACTCGAAGATAAAGTTCGAGGCGACCAATGCCTCGGCACTCTACAAGCCCAAGGCTCATCCCTTGGCATTCAGAGACAAAGTCCGAGGCGACCAACGCCTCGACACTCTACAAGCCTAAGGCCCAGCCCTTGGCACTCAAAGATAAAGTCCGAGGCGACCAACACCTCGGCACTCTATAATCCCAAGGCCCTACCCTTGACACATAAAGATAAAGTCCGAGACGTCGTCGCCGACGTATTGGCATTCGATCAAAAGTCCAAGCTTAGTCTTGTCACTCAGGTCCAAGCATCAGATTGTCACTGGCCATCACCTTTTCTCGACGACTAACAGTTCCAAACCGGTCAGGGGGTGGTTGGTCTAACTCTGTCAGTGCGTGTCTCCACACTGGTGCAGTCGACGATGGGTAACATGGGATAAAATGGTGCTTCCTTGATCCCGGCCAAGTCAACACCCTCACGTGACCGTAGTACCTAGCGAATACAGTAACCAGGTGCGGTAGTACATTGGGTGAAGACTTGTTGGCCATCATGTGGCATCATCCTAGATTATCTCTAAGAAGCCCCCTCAAATATAGCATTGTCCCTCGCCGACATCCCCGTGCACCAGTGTTTTATCAAAAAAGTGTCGATTTCAAATGGGGCTAAAATTCGAAAAACACACTATTTTTATTACCGACACTTTTTGGCCTCATCTAGCAGCCCCAATAACGGGGTGTCGGCATCAACAAGCAGCTCCCCCCTCGGTTTCGCACAAAAACTGAGTGGGGAAGGGGTGACGGCACACCATCAGCAGCATACCCCTCGGTTTCGCCCGTAAACCGAGTGGGGAAGGGGTGACGGCACATCAGCAGCACACCCCTATTGATCATTGAAAGACAAAGAGCTATCTTCCATTGGGTCGATTGGATAGCATCTCATCCAAACCTATTGATTTGCTTGTACAAACTTCATAAGAAAAAAAAAATCCCCTTTCTCATCAGGGGTGAGCACGCGGTAACCATTGCGTCATCACTGGGGCCCGACTGCAGTCCCTAGTGAACACAGTAACTAGGTGCAGTTGGGTGTCGGACAGAACGAATGAGTTATCGCGTGCCGAGACATCCTTAAGACGCCAGCCTAAAACCCGACCGGCGCGTTCTTAAGAGTCATCTCTCTATAAGGTGAATACCGAAAAAGTTACTCGTCAAGGCGAACACTGTTTCACGTCCACTTTGACCGTTTTTTCGGTGCCTACACAACGGCACCTTATACGCATTCATCTGACATGCGTATGAAAAGTTATGATTGACAGAAGGTTTCAAGGTCTTTCTCTTCGAAGACATGCATTGGAAATATTACACGCAAAGGTGCCCGACGCTTTACGTCCACTTTAACCAGTTTTTCAGTGCTGATGCAACGGCATATTATACGCATTGATCCGGCGCACGTATGAAAAACTACGACGGTCGAAAGTTTTCGAGTTCATTTTCTTCGAAGACTAGCATTAGAATATTTACACGGTAATGACGGTTACGCTCAAGCCCTCAATTTGGTTCGTTACGTGCCCAACTCGTAGCAGGCCGAGCGCCGGGTATGAAAGAAGAACTCGCACCTCTCTCGGCCCGTGCGTAGGTGCTCTTGGCGACAATCGATCAGAATGGGAATAGGGGGTCGAATGAACCAAACACCCTCGACACCTATGACACACGACCCGGGGTCCAAACCCCCTGCGCATGTTTTCTCCTCGCACAACAGCGGCCCCGCGCTACCCGCCTCGCATGACAGTGAACCACACCCGGGCGTCCCTCCTCGCATGATAATGGCTCCCATGCGCATCCTCCAGCCACTGCCGTCCGCACCCAGCGTCGACCACCGCTGCTGCTGCAGCTGTTTACAGCACAAGAGAAAAAAAAAAGAGAGATGGAAAGAGGAAGGACCTCGCGCACGGCTTTCTCTCACGCGGACCCTCTCTCTCACCGAGGGCTCTCTCTCACGCGGACCCTCTCTCTCACCAAGGGCTCTCTCTCGCCCCCGCTCTCTCTCACAGAAGACAGAAAGGAAAGAGAGAAAGAGAGACGCCTGCTCTCTCTCTCTCACCGAGGGCGAATGCAAAGAAAGGAAGAGAAGGGGTGGAACCCGCAGTCCAGCACCCGTGCCCATCTCCGACCCGGCCGGGGCCCGCGCCCGAAGCCGCTGACCACCGCCGTCGCGCCCCACACCCGGAGTCGCACGCCGACCATCGCCTCCGCCCGCGTCCGGAGCCGCACGCTGACCACCACCTCCGCTCGCACCCGGCCGCCGCTGAGCCCTGCACTGCAGCCCGCGCGCCGCACGCCGTCACCACCGCCTCCGCCCGCGTCCGGAGCCGCACGCCGACCACCAACTCCGCTCGCACCCGGCCGCCGCTGAGCCCTACGCCGCAGCCCGCGCGCCGCACGCCGTCACCACCGCCTCCGCCTGCGCCGCACGGCTCTTTCTCGTACCCGCTCTCTCTCGCGTAGATCTCCCACTCACGCTCGGCCTTATGAGGAAAGAGAGAGAGAGAGAGAGAGAGAGGAACGCTGCTCTCTCACCGAACAAAGAAAAGGAAAGAGAGAGAGAGAGAGAGAGAGGGACGCTGCTCTCACCGAAATCAAGAAGGGAAAGAGAAAGCACGGATCTCACGACCCCACTCATCACGGATGTACAACAAAGCAAAAAAAAAAAAACGATGGCCGTGAGAGACTTTTTGGCTCGGTATCCTCTCGGTTGGGAAAAGAGAAAAGGGTCTCGGTACCCTCTCGGTATACTCTCGGTCGGTATCCTCTCGATATCCTCTCGGTATACTCTCGGTCGGTATCCTCTCAGAATCCTCTCGGTCAGGAAACATACTGAGTTTTCGGAAACACCCCCTTGCAAAACCAAGACTTTTTGGCTCGCACCAAAAGGGTCTCGGTATCCTCTCGGTTGGGAAACACACTGCTTTTTCGGAAATGCCCCTTGCAAAACCGAGACTTTTTGGCTCACACCAAAAGGGTCTCGGTATCCTCTCGGTTGGGAAATGCACTGCTTTTTTTGATACGCCCACTTGCAAAACCGAGACTTTTTGGCTTGCGCCAAAAGGGTCTCGGCATCGGCATAAGGAGACTCTGCTAATACGAACCGTGACACTGACGGCACTTGTCAACCATGCCAGAATCCTAAGGCGTTTGCACCTTGGAATCCCAGCCGACCCAGGGGGTCCTGACCCGACTGGGAGGGGGTAACTGTGGGTGCAAAAATTGTACCGGACCGGATCAGAGCGGCATGGGCCCGCGCAATGGCCCAAGTGGGTAAGCCTGCCCGGGTTCATGGGCCCACTCTACGGGGCTCGCAGATCAAGCCCTTGTTAGGATTGATGTGTTCTAAGCTTGTAAAACTTTATGTTTTGGTCTAATAAAGATTGATAGTTATTAATATATGAGATGCATATAGGTGCGTAACATAGTTACGTGTTCTTTAGAGAACAGAGAGCCATGGTTATATGGTAGTCCACTGAGTTGAAGACTAAGTGGATTGGTCCCGTATAACCTAAATAAGTTCGCAGCTATGATCAGGTTGGTCGCCTCATCATGTTAAGCTGTTGGCGATGACAGTTCATGGGATGTCTTCACCATGGTCATCACCAGGCACAGTGTCTGTGGCTGAACGGAACTAACACGGTGTACAGATCAGTGAGCAGACACTGGTACACTAAGTCGTGTTTCTGCTTAGGGTAAAACGGTCCTAAACCCTGAGGAACCACGACTGATGGACTAACCAGTTGTGTGGTGCTTTGGCGCACCAATGTGTGAGGGTCCATATGCAGTGATCCAAAACCACGGTGTACTGGGTTACCCGGCTGGCGTTGCATTAGCGTGTCACTCCTGCAGGCCAACCACACCCCTGATGGGAGGTGCGTTCCTTGGTGTGACTTACACTGTACCAAACCCAGGCCTGGTGGTCATCAGTTTGACTGTTGACCGGGTTTCGGTTACTCGACGGGGTAATCAGAGGTACGATGTATAGGTCAACCTGGAAGGAACCAAGTCATATGATCATTCGAGTCTGACGGTAGTCTTCACCGCTCGAAGTGAATCATGGCATCAAGTGGAGGGACAGCGGGTTTACCACTACTAAGCGGAGAGCAGGGGTATGATGGAGAACATAGTAAGTCTGGGTGAATTGGAGTGCAGCCTGCGTCGCACTCTGGGTGGCTACGTAGGTTAACTCGAGCTCAGAGGATCGATGGTACACTCGGGTAGTGTGTCGATCGAGCTTGAGTTGGAAGCCATGAACCCCGGTCCCTGATGGTTCCACCTTATCAACATTATGTACGGTTCTTGAACCGTCTCCTCGGAACACCATAAGCAGGAGGAAGAAAGAAGTATACGCTCCGTGTGTGCTTGGCACTAGAGCACGGTAGATGCGTAACTACATACGAGTACTAAGGGTTGAGCCCGAGACTAGTGCGGAGTCGTATGTTGTAATCCCTAGCCATAAGTGAACTTCGCTACATAGGTGCGATGCACCGGGGTATGTTGCGAGTTGACTAGTTGACTTTGCTAGAGGCACCTTCCGGTGGCCTCAGTTAATAGTAAGTAACTAGTAGATATCACTTAAGTAATGGCCGTTAGGTATCGCACGCTAGAAATGGTCAAAATGAGGCGTCGGGGCGTTTTGGTAAAAACCTCACTCTGCCGGACCTCACTGTTGGCCGACCCTAGTGGTGGGACACCTCACTAGGGCCGGCCCTATGATGTAGGGATAAGAATCCCTCATCTATAGGGCCGGCCATATGGATAGGGATGGGGCGATAAATCGGTTAATATCGAGCCCTAAAAAGTGGGAAAACGGATAAATACGCGGAGAGATAAAAAGGAGATAATGGAGAGATAATGAGAGGGAGTTATTATCCCCTTGGATCCTTATCCAAGGGGGGATGGTCGGCCCTATAAAGGGAGCTATGGGCGCCGGCCCCATGTGATGAAAAAAACCGAACCCCCCTCTCTCTCATCTCTCAAGTTCTCTCCCGTTTCATCTCCCGTTTCCCGCTTGCTACTTCGTCTTCCTCGCGTGGAGTTCTGAAGAAGGAGAAGGGTCGTTCTTCAGAGGCACTCAGAGATCCGAGAGCGACGTTCCGTGCATCGTGTGAGATCGGGTGAACAAGAAGGCAACATCTCCATTCGTACCGTCGGCATCTTCGCGAACGATCTTCCGTCTCCATCGATAAAGAAGACAATCCTCCGCGGTTAAAAGATCCGCACGAAAGGTATGTGTAATCTAACATATAGATCTAGCGAGCATTATGATTTGCATCCATGCTAGTTAATCATTACGCTAGATTGCCGTTAGGGGTTTTCGATTATCGTGCATACACATACACACATATGTAGTTTAGTTTCCATGAAAAGTTAAATAGTGTAACGTGCACCATGAACGGTCTATTTGACCGCCAAATCGTTTCCGCTGCGAGCCTCTGACCCGGATTAGTTTCCAACAATTGGTATCAGAGCCGCATTAGTGGTGTACGTTTCACGTTTTTCATGAAACGAACATGTGTGCGCATGATGAATGCGTGAGATCATCGGGGTTCATACGCTTAGATCATGCATATGTATAGATTGTGCTTGTTCTATTAATCATTCTTGCAGGGCGCCGCTATAAAAAAATCTAGATCTATGCTTTGTGCTTGCTACCGGGGGTCGGACCCCGAGTTAGCAATTGTCTGGATTTGCTTTCTGTGTGTGGATATGTAATTAAGCCTTAGATTGGGCGAGTGATGGGGGTTGACCATCCTCGGTTTCCCATGGCCTTTTTCCTAGGTGTGTTTTCTTTTCTTTCTAGGAAATTGTGTACGACCGAGCACTTGCTCGTAGCGTACTAGACTTTTTCGGTTACAGATTGAGAAGAAAGACGTGCCAAAGAAATCCACCATCGGGAGCGGAAGAGGAACCCTGGAGGATAAAGACGATCCGGCAAAGTGTTCGCGAGCGCGACGAAGGAGCCGGACCGAGGAACCTTGCAAAGAAAGCTAGAGGCCTGCGCTGTGCTAATTAGGTTCAGGGGTCGGACCCTGAACTTAATTCAGTTTTAATGGTTGCTTTCTTTAATTAGTTCTTTAAGCTTCATATCGAACCCCGATGAGATAATGTGATAATCTGTCTTCAGAGGGATGCCTTTCCCCTCCGGTCCTAGCGACTGTTTGAGGTTAGGATCCCGCTAGATGACGCCTATTATTTAGTTGACTTTTGATGTTAGTGGGATCCCATCACATATGGTTATGCCACCATTAGGAGAGCACCCGACTAGTCGGGTGTGCCTATTTGGCCAGCATCGAAATCAAAGATGAGATGGAGATCCATTGAACATCAATTGTCAAATCTATAAGCAAGGTGCCATGACTAGTGGGAGTCCTTTCCAGTGAGTCTGACTCTAGGATTAGCTCCAGAGCATTAGCGTGATAACCAGTTTTGCAGAGCATCGATATTCTCGGAATATGTAATGTGACCCTTGAATGGAGAAATCCACTTGAGGCAGGGACTATGATATTCCGAGAATGATTAATGCTAGGCGAAGGGCTTGAACGCTAGTGGGAGCATGGTGTGACCAGGGTCTAGTATTTAGGAGGTCGCTACCTTTGCATTTGCATAAATTCATACTCGCAAAATAACCCTCATATATTTATAAGGGATGTAATAGAGGACTTAAAGAGATCCTCTGGCCTCCACGGCTAATCACTTCGTACTCGGGTGGAAGGGCATAACTCAACAACCCCCTCGGGTGAGAGCTGTGTTTTTCTATGCCAAGCTACTTAGTGATCTCCTTCGGGATATGGCGGTTACGGTGCCAAGTGTTCAGGCTTTACTCACCCTCGTGGGGGCCGTTAGAATTCCCGTGCCGTAATTGCCTAAGCTCGTGGGTAAGCATCCTAAGTACGCGTGAGGTATTCGTTGCGAAGACAACGATGATCACGTGGTACTGGCCAAAAGATAACCATGGTCCATCAAAGCCCGTAGTTGGCAGATTTGGATAGGGTCAAGGGAAAGACCCGTGTAAGCGGAAGACCTGCACACTGCCCCCTCGGACAGGTGTAGCCTACTCCGAGATCTTACATACATGGTTAATTAATCCATAGAGATGGCTTCGCTTGAGGGTAGTGTTGTCATATGGATATAATTAGCTTGTTTTAAAAATCCATAAAATAAGTTTTCATGCATCTCATATTTTCAATCTTTTATTTTCAGATGACCAAGTTAGACCCCCTGTCCGCTATCCTAAATGACCACAAACTTACCGGTCCCAACTATGAGGACTGGAAACGCAACCTGTACCTAGTCTTAAGGATAGGTAAACACATGTCAGCCTTTAATGACCCTGAGCCAGATTTGCCAGGACCCAATGCCACAGAGGCACAGTTAAAGGCATTCACTGACTGGAAGGAATCTAATGAGATATGTAAATGCTATATTATAGCATCCTTGCAAACAACTCTGCAGAAGCAAGTCGAGGAGATGCCCGACGCTTCTGATATGATGTTGTATCTGAAGGAGATGTTTGAAGGTCACAATCGCGTTACGCGATACCTTACCATCAAGAAACTCGTCGGCACTAAGATGTCCAATGGGACGCTGGTTCGGGAACACATGATGAAAATGTTTGGGTTCCAGAACGAACTAGCTACCATGGACATTGTGCTAGAAGGCGAGGTGATGACAGACATCTTCCTCTCGTCACTGTCTGGAGCCTTTGAAGGCTTTGTCACCAACTTTAATTTAAACAAGTTGGCTATGACAAATGCAGAGCTTCTGGGAGCTCTCCAGGCAGCTGAGGATGGCTTCAAGCAGAAGGGCGAAGCACTTCACGTGCAACGCAGATCCTTCAAGAAGCCTGGTAAACCTCAAGGCAAGAAACATAAAAAGAAACCTAAGTCTGAGCCTGTGCAGGACTCTGCTGGGGCCTCTGGGTCTGGAGAATCAAAGAAACCGGGCACGAAGTGTTTCCGGTGTGGCCAGAAGGGTCATTGGAAGAAGGACTGCAAGCAACCTCGGAATGCCGGAGAAGGTAATCTACAACTCTTAGCTGTTGAATCATTTCTTTCAAGTAATAGTTCTTTTGCTAGTTGGATTGTGGATTCAGGATCCACTAACCATGCCTGTAACTCTCTTCAGGGGTTTCGGGAAAGCAGAAGGTTGCTTGATGGAGAGGTGACCTTGAGCATGGGAACTGAGGCCGTGGCTGCTGCTGAAGCTATAGGAGATGTTACTCTTAGTTTTTCAAATAATAAGACTTTGACTCTTAGAGATGTCTTTTATGTACCGTCCTTGAGACGTAACTTAATTTCTGTTTCTTCTTTAGTTAATGAAGGTTATTCAGTTTATTTTGATACTTCTGGTGTGTCTTTTAAACTGAATGGAACTTTTATAATAAGAGGAATGGTTCAGAATCATCTCTATATTGTCAGTCCTAAATTTGAGAAAGATAACATAATAACTTCAGCATTTAATGTTAATTCATCTAAGCGTAAGAAACCTTCGGAGAATTTAACCCAATTGTGGCACTTACGGCTTGGGCATATTGCCTTAGATAGGATCCATAGGCTGGTAAAGGCCGGGCTTCTGGAAACAGATCCTACGGAGATCCTTCCTACCTGTGAATCCTGTCTGGAAGGCAAAATGACCAAGAGGGCCTTCAAAGGCCAAGGAGTGAGAGCTACTGAGGTATTGGAGTTAATCCATTCAGATGTATGTGGACCCATGAGCGTCAAGGCGATAGGAGGCCATGAGTACTTCATCACTTTCACTGATGATTACTCAAGATATGGTTACGTTTACCTTATGCATCGGAAGTCGGAATCCTTTGATATGTTCAAAGAGTTCAGGGCTGAAGTAGAAAAGCAGACAGGTAAATGTATTAAAACCCTTCGATCTGATCGATGAGGTGAATACCTATCTGACGAGTTCCTTGGGTATTTGGTGGAGCATGGGATAACATCCCAGTTAACTGCTCCAGGTACCCCACAACAGAATGGAGTCTCTGAGAGAAGGAATCGAACCTTGTTGGACATGGTTCGAAGCATGATGAGTTATGCCTGTTTACCAATGACCTTTTGGGGATATGCCCTTCAGACAGCAGCATATGTTCTGAACCACGTTCCATCTAAATCAGTGCCTCAGACCCCCAGAGAACTGTGGTCAAGGCAAAAGCCAACACTACAGCATTTCAGAATATGGGGATGTCCTGCACATGTGCGGATTGACAAGAGGGAAAAGATGGAGCCAAAGTCCAAAGCATGTCTGTTTGTAGGGTATCCCAAAGAGACTAAAGGTGGACTATTTTATGATCCTGAGGAAAAGAAGGTAATCGTTTCGACGAATGCCATTTTCCTAGAACATGATTATGTTATGGACCACAAGCCTGCTAGTAAGGTAGTTCTTGATGAGCTACTAGGTACTAGATCAGAGAGCGCATTCGAAAACATAGTGGGAGCTGACATTACAGATAATAATATACTAGATACTGTAGAACCTATTAATCCTGTAACACCACCACCACCTCGTCGCAGTGGGAGAAACATCAGAGCTCCTGACAGATACTATGGAGAAACCTTGTTGGTTGATCCAGAGGGACCGGAGGATGACCCACTGAGCTACGATGAGGCAGTGGGAGCTTCTGACAGCTCTGACTGGCAAAAGGCTATGGAGGTCGAAATTGAATCAATGTCCCATAACGCAGTCTGGACTCCTGTTACACCATTATCCAATATTAAACCTATTGGGTGTAAGTGGGTGTATAAGAAGAAGAGAGGATCCGATGGTACAATAAAGACTTATAAAGCTAGATTAGTTGCCAAGGGTTACACCCAGAGAGAAGGGATCGACTTTGACGAAACCTTCTCGCCGGTAGCTATGATAAAGTCTATTCGGATCCTCCTATCCATTGCAGCCCATTATGACTGGGAGATCTGGCAAATGGATGTCAAGACAGCATTCCTTAATGAAAATTTGGAAGAAGACATTTATATGATTTAGCTACCAGGCTTTGAGTCAGAGGGTCAGGAACATCTAGTTTGCAAGTTGCAGAAGTCCATTTATGGACTAAAGCAAGCATCTAGAAGTTGGAACATCCGTTTTGATCAGGCAATCCAGTCATATGGATTTACTCAAAACGAGGATGAACCATGTGTGTACAAGAGGACTGATAAGACCACAGTAGTATATTTGATACTTTACGTAGACGATATTCTACTCATTGGAAATGATGTAGGAACATTGTCAACGGTAAAGGTCTGGTTGTCAACACAGTTCGATATGAAAGACCTAGGTGAAGCGAGTTATGTTTTGGGGATCAAGGCAACACGTGATCGCCAGAACAGGATTCTCTCGCTATCACAGGCTGCATATATAGATAAGGTTATGGCTAGATTTGACATGCAAAACTCCAAGAAGGGTTTTGTGCCATTTAGACATGGCGTAAAACTGTCTAAGGATCAATGTCCTAAGACACCTGAGGAAAGAGCAGAAATGCAGAAGATACCTTATGCTTCGGCATTAGGTAGTCTAATGTATGCTATGCATTGTACAAGGCCTGATATCTGTTTCGCAGTAGGAATGATGGGTCGGTTTCAGTCGAATCCGGGTCCAGATCACTGGACAGCTGTGAAGTGTATACTCAAGTACCTTCGTAGAACAAGGGACTATGAGTTGGTTTACACTGGACAAGAACTGATGCCGATTGGATATACAGATTCTGACTTTATGTCAGATTTGGAATCCAGGAAGTCGACATCAGGTTTTGTGTTTATGCTAGGAGGAGGAGCGGTTAGTTGGCAGAGTGTGAAGCAGAAATGCATCGCAGACTCTACCACAGAGGCTGAGTACGTTGCAGCGTGCGAGGCAGCCAAAGAGGCGGTATGGCTCAAGAAATTTCTTACGGATTTGGGGTGCGTACCAGAGGCCCAGTTACCTATTGTGCTTTACTGCGACAATAGTGGGGCGGTAGCACAAGCAAAGGAGCCAAGACATCACCAAAAGGGGAAGCACATCGAGCGCAAGTTCCACTTGATTAGGCAGTTTCAAAAGCAAGGGCGAGTAACGGTGACACAGATTGCATCTACAGATAATGTTGCTGATCCTTTCACAAAGGCAATACCTACCAAGGCATTCGAGCGACATGTGGACGCGATGGGAGTCAAAACCGTTTTGCTTCGCTAGACCAAGTGGGAGATTGTTAGGATTGATGTGTTCTAAGCTTGTAAAACTTTATGTTTTGGTCTAATAAAGATTGATAGTTATTAATATATGAGATGCATATAGGTGCGTAACATAGTTACGTGTTCTTTAGAGAACAGAGAGCCATGGTTATATGGTAGTCCACTGAGTTGAAGACTAAGTGGATTGGTCCCGTATAACCTAAATAAGTTCGCAGCTATGATCAGGTTGGTCGCCTCATCATGTTAAGCTGTTGGCGATGACAGTTCATGGGATGTCTTCACCATGGTCATCACCAGGCACAGTGTCTGTGGCTGAACGGAACTAACACGGTGTACAGATCAGTGAGCAGACACTGGTACACTAAGCCGTGTTTCTGCTTAGGGTAAAACGGTCCTAAACCCTGAGGAACCACGACTGATGGACTAACCAGTTGTGTGGTGCTTTGGCGCACCAATGTGTGAGGGTCCATATGCAGTGATCCAAAACCACGGTGTACTGGGTTACCCGGCTGGCGTTGCATTAGCGTGTCACTCCTGCAGGCCATCCACACCCCTGATGGGAGGTGCGTTCCTTGGTGTGACTTACACTGTACCAAACCCAGGCCTGGTGGTCATCAGTTTGACTGTTGACCGGGTTTCGGTTACTCGACGGGGTAATCAGAGGTACGATGTATAGGTCAACCTGGAAGGAACCAAGTCATATGATCATTCGAGTCTGACGGTAGTCTTCACCGCTCGAAGTGAATCATGGCATCAAGTGGAGGGACAGCGGGTTTACCACTACTAAGCGGAGAGCAGGGGTATGATGGAGAACATAGTAAGTCTGGGTGAATTGGAGTGCAGCCTGCGTCGCACTCTGGGTGGCTATGCAGGTTAACTCGAGCTCAGAGGATCGATGGTACACTCGGGTAGTGTGTCGATCGAGCTTGAGTTGGAAGCCATGAACCCCGGTCCCTGATGGTTCCACCTTATCAACATTATGTACGGTTCTTGAACCGTCTCCTCGGAACACCATAAGCAGGAGGAAGAAAGAAGTATACGCTCCGTGTGTGCTTGGCACTAGAGCACGGTAGATGCGTAACTACATACGAGTACTAAGGGTTGAGCCCGAGACTAGTGCGGAGTCGTATGTTGTAATCCCTAGCCATAAGTGAACTTCGCTACATAGGTGCGATGCACCGGGGTATGTTGCGAGTTGACTAGTTGACTTTGCTAGAGGCACCTTCCGGTGGCCTCAGTTAATAGTAAGTAACTAGTAGATATCACTTAAGTAATGGCCGTTAGGTATCGCACGCTAGAAATGGTCAAAATGAGGCGTCGGGGCGTTTTGGTAAAAACCTCATTCTGCCGGACCTCACTGTTGGCCGACCCTAGTGGTGGGACACCTCACTAGGGCCGGCCCTATGATGTAGGGATAAGAATCCCTCATCTATAGGGCCGGCCATATGGATAGGGATGGGGCGATAAATCGGTTAATATCGAGCCCTAAAAAGTGGGAAAACGGATAAATACGCGGAGAGATAAAAAGGAGATAATGGAGAGATAATGAGAGGGAGTTATTATCCCCTTGGATCCTTATCCAAGGGGGGATGGCCGGCCCTATAAAGGGAGCTATGGGCGCCGGCCCCATGTGATGAAAAAAACCGAACCCCCCTCTCTCTCATCTCTCGAGTTCTCTCCCGTTTCATCTCCCGTTTCCCGCTTGCTACTTCGTCTTCCTCGCGTGGAGTTCTGAAGAAGGAGAAGGGTCGTTCTTCGGAGGCACTCAGAGATCCGAGAGCGACGTTCCGTGCATCGTGTGAGATCGGGTGAACAAGAAGGCAACATCTCCATTCGTACCGTCGGCATCTTCGCGAATGATCTTCCGTCTCCATCGACAAAGAAGACAATCCTCCGCGGTTAAAAGATCCGCACGAAAGGTATGTGTAATCTAACATATAGATCTAGCGAGTATTATGATTTGCATCCATGCTAGTTAATCATTACGCTAGATTGTCGTTAGGGGTTTTCGATTATCGTGCATACACATACACACATATGTAGTTTAGTTTCCATGAAAAGTTAAATAGTGTAACGTGCACCATGAACGGTCTATTTGACCGCCAAATCGTTTCCGCTGCGAGCCTCTGACCCGGATTAGTTTCCAACAATTGGTATCAGAGCCGCATTAGTGGTGTACGTTTCACGTTTTTCATGAAACGAACATGTGTGCGCATGATGAATGCGTGAGATCATCGGGGTTCATACGCTTAGATCATGCATATGTATAGATTGTGCTTGTTCTATTAATCATTCTTGCAGGGCGCCGCTATAAAAAAATCTAGATCTATGCTTTGTGCTTGCTACCGGGGGTCGGACCCCGAGTTAGCAATTGTCTGGATTTGCTTTCTGTGTGTGGATATGTAATTAAGCCTTAGATTGGGCGAGTGATGGGGGTTGACCATCCTCGGTTTCCCATGGCCTTTTTCCTAGGTGTGTTTTCTTTTCTTTCTAGGAAATTATGTACGACCGAGCACTTGCTCGTAGCGTACTAGACTTTTTCGGTTACAGATTGAGAAGAAAGACGTGCCAAAGAAATCCACCATCGGGAGCGGAAGCGGAACCCTGGAGGATGAAGACGATCCGGCAAAGTGTTCGCGAGCGCGACGAAGGAGCCGGACCGAGGAACCTTGCAAAGAAAGCTAGAGGCCTGCGCTGTGCTAATTAGGTTCAGGGGTCGGACCCTGAACTTAATTCAGTTTTAATGGTTGCTTTCTTTAATTAGTTCTTTAAGCTTCATATCGAACCCCGATGAGATAATGTGATAATCTGTCTTCAGAGGGATGCCTTTCCCCTCCGGTCCTAGCGACTGTTTGAGGTTAGGATCCCGCTAGATGACGCCTATTATTTAGTTGACTTTTGATGTTAGTGGGATCCCATCATATATGGTTATGCCACCATTAGGAGAGCACCCGACTAGTCGGGTGTGCCTATTTGGCCAGCATCGAAATCAAAGATGAGATGAAGATCCATTGAACATCAATTGTCAAATCTATAAGCAAGGCGCCATGACTAGTGGGAGTCCTTTCCAGTGAGTCTGACTCTAGGATTAGCTCCAGAGCATTAGCGTGATAACCAGTTTTGCAGAGCATCGATATTCTCGGAATATGTAATGTGACCCTTGAATGGAGAAATCCACTTGAGGCAGGGACTATGATATTCCGAGAATGATTAATGCTAGGCGAAGGGCTTGAACGCTAGTGGGATCATGGTGTGACCAGGGTCTAGTATTTAGGAGGTCGCTACCTTTGTATTTGCATAAATTCATACTCGCAAAATAACCCTCATATATTTATAAGGGATGTAATAGAGGACTTAAAGAGATCCTCTGGCCTCCACGGCTAATCACTTCGTACTCGGGTGGAAGGGCATAACTCAACAACCCCCTCGGGTGAGAGCTGTGTTTTTCTATGCAAAGCTACTTAGTGATCTCCTTCGGGATATGGCGGTTACGGTGCCAAGTGTTCAGGCTTTACTCACCCTCGTGGGGGCCGTTAGAATTCCCGTGCCGTAATTGCCTAAGCTCGTGGGTAAGCATCCTAAGTACGCGTGAGGTATTCGTTGCGAAGACAACGATGATCACGTGGTACTGGCCAAAAGATAACCATGGTCCATCAAAGCCCGTAGTTGGCAGATTTGGATAGGGTCAAGGGAAAGACCCGTGTAAGCGAAAGACCTGCACACTGCCCCCTCGGACAGGTGTAGCCTACTCCGAGATCTTACATACATGGTTAATTAATCCATAAAGATGGCTTCGCTTGAGGGTAGTGTTGTCATATGGATATAATTAGCTTGTTTTAAAAATCCATAAAATAAGTTTTCATGTATCTCATATTTTCAATCTTTTATTTTCAGATGACCAAGTTAGACCCCCTGTCCGCTATCCTAAATGACCACAAACTTACCGGTCCCAACTATGAGGACTGGAAGCGCAACCTGTACCTAGTCTTAAGGATAGGTAAACACATGTCAGCCTTTAATGACCCTGAGCCAGATTTGCCAGGACCCAATGCCACAGAGGCACAGTTAAAGGCATTCACTGACTGGAAGGAATCTAATGAGATATGTAAATGCTATATTATAGCATCCTTGCAAACAACTCTGCAGAAGCAAGTCGAGGAGATGCCCGACGCTTCTGATATGATGTTGTATCTGAAGGAGATGTTTGAAGGTCACAATCGCGTTACGCGATACCTTATCATCAAGAAACTCGTCGGCACTAAGATGTCCAATGGGACGCTGGTTCGGGAACACATGATGAAAATGTTTGGGTTCCAGAACGAACTAGCTACCATGGACATTGTGCTAGAAGGCGAGGTGATGACAGACATCTTCCTCTCGTCACTGTCTGGAGCCTTTGAAGGCTTTGTCACCAACTTTAATTTAAACAAGTTGGCTATGACAAATGCAGAGCTTCTGGGAGCTCTCCAGGCAGCTGAGGATGGCTTCAAGCAGAAGGGCGAAGCACTTCACGTGCAACGCAGATCCTTCAAGAAGCCTGGTAAACCTCAAGGCAAGAAACATAAAAAGAAACCTAAGTCTGAGCCTGTGCAGGACTCTGCTGGGGCCTCTGGGTCTGGAGAATCAAAGAAACCGGGCACGAAGTGTTTCCGGTGTGGCCAGAAGGGTCATTGGAAGAAGGACTGCAAGCAACCTCGGAATGCCGGAGAAGGTAATCTACAACTCTTAGTTGTTGAATCATTTCTTTCAAGTAATAGTTCTTTTGCTAGTTGGATTGTGGATTCAGGATCCACTAACCATGCCTGTAACTCTCTTCAGGGGTTTCGGGAAAGCAGAAGGTTGCTTGATGGAGAGGTGACCTTGAGCATGGGAACTGAGGCCGTGGCTGCTGCTGAAGCTATAGGAGATGTTACTCTTAGTTTTTCAAATAATAAGACTTTGACTCTTAGAGATGTCTTTTATGTACCGTCCTTGAGACGTAACTTAATTTCTGTTTCTTCTTTAGTTAATGAAGGTTATTCAGTTTATTTTGATACTTCTGGTGTGTCTTTTAAACTGAATGGAACTTTTATAATAAGAGGAATGGTTCAGAATCATCTCTATATTGTCAGTCCTAAATTTGAGAAAGATAATATAATAACTTCAGCATTTAATGTTAATTCATCTAAGCGTAAGAAACCTTCGGAGAATTTAACCCAATTGTGGCACTTACGGCTTGGGCATATTGCCTTAGATAGGATCCATAGGCTGGTAAAGGCCGGGCTTCTGGAAACAGATCCTACGGAGATCCTTCCTACCTGTGAATCCTGTCTGGAAGGCAAAATGACCAAGAGGGTCTTCAAAGGCCAAGGAGTGAGAGCTACTGAGGTATTGGAGTTAATCCATTCAGATGTATGTGGACCCATGAGCGTCAAGGCGATAAGAGGCCATGAGTACTTCATCACTTTCACTGATGATTACTCAAGATATGGTTACGTTTATCTTATGCATCGGAAGTCGGAATCCTTTGATATGTTCAAAGAGTTCAGGGCTGAAGTAGAAAAGCAGACAGGTAAATGTATTAAAACCCTTCGATCTGATCGATGAGGTGAATACCTATCTGACGAGTTCCTTGGGTATTTGGTGGAGCATGGGATAACATCCCAGTTAACTGCTCCAGGTACCCCACAACAGAATGGAGTCTCTGAGAGAAGGAATCGAACCTTGTTGGACATGGTTCGAAGCATGATGAGTTATGCCTGTTTACCAATGACCTTTTGGGGATATGCCCTTCAGACAGCAGCATATGTTCTGAACCACGTTCCATCTAAATCAGTGCCTCAGACCCCTAGAGAACTGTGGTCAAGGCAAAAGCCAACACTACAGCATTTCAGAATATGGGGATGTCCTGCACATGTGCGGATTGACAAGAGGGAAAAGATGGAGCCAAAGTCCAAAGCATGTCTGTTTGTAGGGTATCCCAAAGAGACTAAAGGTGGACTATTTTATGATCCTGAGGAAAAGAAGGTAATCGTTTCGACGAATGCCATTTTCCTAGAACATGATTATGTTATGGACCACAAGCCTGCTAGTAAGGTAGTTCTTGATGAGCTACTAGGTACTAGATCAGAGAGCGCATCCGAAAGCATAGTGGGAGCTGACATTACAGATAATAATATACTAGATACTGTAGAACCTATTAATCCTGTAACACCACCACTACCTCGTCGCAGTGGGAGAAACATCAGAGCTCCTGACAGATACTATGGAGAAACCTTGTTGGTTGATCCAGAGGAACAGGAGGATGACCCACTGAGCTACGATGAGGCAGTGGGAGCTTCTGACAGCTCTGACTGGCAAAAGGCTATGGAGGTAGAAATTGAATCAATGTCCCATAACGCAGTCTGGACTCTTGTTACACCATCATCCAATATTAAACCTATTGGGTGTAAGTGGGTGTATAAGAAGAAGAGAGGATCCGATGGTACAATAAAGACTTATAAAGCTAGATTAGTTGCCAAGGGTTACACCCAGAGAGAAGGGATCGACTTTGACGAAACCTTCTCGCCGGTAGCTATGATAAAGTCTATTCGGATCCTCCTATCCATTGCAGCCCATTATGACTGGGAGATCTGGCAAATGGATGTCAAGACAGCGTTCCTTAATGGAAATTTGGAAGAAGACATTTATATGATTCAGCTACCAGGCTTTGAGTCAGAGGGTCAGGAACATCTAGTTTGCAAGTTGCAGAAGTCCATTTATGGACTAAAGCAAGCATCTAGAAGTTGGAACATCCGTTTTGATCAGGCAATCCAGTCATATGGATTTACTCAAAACGAGGATGAACCATGTGTGTACAAGAGGACTGATAAGACCACAGTAGTATATTTGATACTTTACGTAGACGATATTCTACTCATTGGAAATGATGTAGGAACATTGTCAACGGTAAAGGTCTGGTTGTCAACACAGTTCGATATGAAAGACCTAGGTGAAGCGAGTTATGTTTTGGGGATCAAGGTAACACGTGATCGCCAGAACAGGATTCTCTCGCTATCACAGGCTGCATATATAGATAAGGTTATGGCTAGATTTGACATGCAAAACTCCAAGAAGGGTTTTGTGCCATTTAGACATGGCGTAAAACTGTCTAAGGATCAATGTCCTAAGACACCTGAGGAGAGAGCAGAAATGCAGAAGATACCTTATGCTTCGGCATTAGGTAGTCTAATGTATGCTATGCATTGTACAAGGCCTGATATCTGTTTCGCAGTAGGAATGATGGGTCGGTTTCAGTCGAATCCGGGTCCAGATCACTGGACAGCTATGAAGTGTATACTCAAGTACCTTCGTAGAACAAGGGACTATGAGTTGGTTTACACTGGACAAGAACTGACGCCGATTGGATATACAGATTCTGACTTTATGTCAGATTTGGAATCCAGGAAGTCGACATCAGGTTTTATGTTTATGCTAGGAGGAGGAGCGGTTAGTTGGCAGAGTGTGAAGCAGAAATGCATCGCAGACTCTACCACAGAGGCTGAGTACGTTACAGCGTGCGAGGCAGCCAAAGAGGCGGTATGGCTCAAGAAATTCCTTACGGATTTGGGGTGCGTACCAGAGGCCCAGTTACCTATTGTGCTTTACTGCGACAATAGTGGGGCGGTAGCACAAGCAAAGGAGCCAAGACATCACCAAAAGGGGAAGCACATCGAGCGCAAGTTCCACTTGATTAGGCAGTTTCAAAAGCAAGGGCGAGTAGTGGTGACACAGATTGCATCTACAGATAATGTTGCTGATCCTTTCACAAAGGCAATACCTACCAAGGCATTCGAGCGACATGTGGACGCGATGGGAGTCAAAACCGTTTTGCTTCGCTAGACCAAGTGGGAGATTGTTAGGATTGATGTGTTCTAAGCTTGTAAAACTTTATGTTTTGGTCTAATAAAGATTGATAGTTATTAATATATGAGATGCATATAGGTGCGTAACATAGTTACGTGTTCTTTAGAGAACAGAGAGCCATGGTTATATGGTAGTCCACTGAGTTGAAGACTAAGTGGATTGGTCCCGTATAACCTAAATAAGTTCGCAGCTATGATCAGGTTGGTCGCCTCATCATGTTAAGCTGTTGGCGATGACAGTTCATGGGATGTCTTCACCATGGTCATCACCAGGCACAGTGTCTGTGGCTGAACGGAACTAACACGGTGTACAGATCAGTGAGCAGACACTGGTACACTAAGCCGTGTTTCTTCTTAGGGTAAAACGGTCCTAAACCCTGAGGAACCACGACTGATGGACTAACCAGTTGTGTGGTGCTTTGGCGCACCAATGTGTGAGGGTCCATATGCAGTGATCCAAAACCACGGTGTACTGGGTTACCCGGCTGGCGTTGCATTAGCGTGTCACTCCTGCAGGCCATCCACACCCCTGATGGGAGGTGCGTTCCTTGGTGTGACTTACACTGTACCAAACCCAGGCCTGGTGGTCATCAGTTTGACTGTTGACCGGGTTTCGGTTACTCGACGGGGTAATCAGAGGTACGATGTATAGGTCAACCTGGAAGGAACCAAGTCATATGATCATTCGAGTCTGACGGTAGTCTTCACCGCTCGAAGTGAATCATGGCATCAAGTGGAGGGATAGCGGGTTTACCACTACTAAGCGGAGAGCAGGGGTATGATGGAGAACATAGTAAGTCTGGGTGAATTGGAGTGCAGCCTGCGTCGCACTCTGGGTGGCTACGCAGGTTAACTCGAGCTCAGAGGATCGATGGTACACTCGGGTAGTGTGTCGATCGAGCTTGAGTTGGAAGCCATGAACCCCGGTCCCTGATGGTTCCACCTTATCAACATTATGTACGGTTCTTGAACCGTCTCCTCGGAACACCATAAGCAGGAGGAAGAAAGAAGTATACGCTCCATGTGTGCTTGGCACTAGAGCACGGTAGATGCGTAACTACATACGAGTACTAAGGGTTGAGCCCGAGACTAGTGCGGAGTCGTATGTTGTAATCCCTAGCCATAAGTGAACTTCGCTACATAGGTGCGATGCACCGGGGTATGTTGCGAGTTGACTAGTTGACTTTGCTAGAGGCACCTTCCGGTGGCCTCAGTTAATAGTAAGTAACTAGTAGATATCACTTAAGTAATGGCCGTTAGGTATCGCACGCTAGAAATGGTCAAAATGAGGCGTCGGGGCGTTTTGGTAAAAACCTCACTCTGCCGGACCTCACTGTTGGCCGACCCTAGTGGTGGGACACCTCACTAGGGCCGGCCCTATGATGTAGGGATAAGAATCCCTCATCTATAGGGCCGGCCATATGGATAGGGATGGGGCGATAAATCGGTTAATATCGAGCCCTAAAAAGTGGGAAAACGGATAAATACGCGGAGAGATAAAAAGGAGATAATGGAGAGATAATGAGAGGGAGTTATTATCCCCTTGGATCCTTATCCAAGGGGGGATGGCCGGCCCTATAAAGGGAGCTATGGGCGCCGGCCCCATGTGATGAAAAAAACCGAACCCCCCTCTCTCTCATCTCTCGAGTTCTCTCCCGTTTCATCTCCCGTTTCCCGCTTGCTACTTCGTCTTCCTCGCGTGGAGTTCTGAAGAAGGAGAAGGGTCGTTCTTCGGAGGCACTCAGAGATCCGAGAGCGACGTTCCGTGCATCGTGTGAGATCGGGTGAACAAGAAGGCAACATCTCCATTTGTACCGTCGGCATCTTCGCGAACGATCTTCCGTCTCCATCGACAAAGAAGACAATCCTCCGCGGTTAAAAGATCCGCACGAAAGGTATGTGTAATCTAACATATAGATCTAGCGAGCATTATGATTTGCATCCATGCTAGTTAATCATTACGCTAGATTGCCGTTAGGGGTTTTCGATTATCGTGCATACACATACACACATATGTAGTTTAGTTTCCATGAAAAGTTAAATAGTGTAACGTACACCATGAACGGTCTATTTGACCGCCAAATCGTTTCCGCTGCGAGCCTCTGACCCGGATTAGTTTCCAACAGCCCTCTCCCTTATTGGGCCCGAACAACGGCCCAATAAGGTCCCAGCAAGGAGGCTCAGAACCAGTGCCATGTCATCATCGCCATGTCATCACTGCCACATCGGGCACGTGCCTACGCTATAAAAGGACCCCCACGGCATCCAGGAAGGGGGTTGGGCATTCAATCAGAGGAGGAGGATTCCAGAGCAAGTGCTAGAGCTCAATTCTCCCCTTCTTGTTCCCTTCTAGTTGCTCTGTGCAACCACACTGTACGAAGCTTCTCTTGGCCTGTCAAGAGAACGCCTACCCCTTATTTACTCAAATTATAGTGAAGATCAGGTGGCACTTCACACCCGAAGACGTAGGTCGTAAGACCGAACTCCATCACCAATCCTTGTGTCATCACTCTTTACTCTCTCTATCTATTCCCCCATCTCTCTAACTCTACAAACCGTCCATATTCAATCAAGGATGTGGGGCGGGGTTCCCGATCAAGGCGGCTCGAAAATTTTCTCCCGCACCTCTCCCCCTCTCAATCCCGAGCCAATACCCTCTCTGCCATTCCCTCTCCCCCTCTAATTCCCCAACCCGATCCGACCTCACTCTCTCTTCTATCTCCCCCAACAAACCCACCCCATCTCTCGGATCTCCCCACTCACCCGATCCTTCTCACCCGATCTCACTCTCATCCCTCTCGGATCTCCCATCTCTATCTCGGATCTCTCCTCTCACCAACCCGACTCCTCTCAAACCTGGCCGCCGCCCCTAGACCCTATGCCGGCCGCCGCCCCTAGACCCTAAGCCGGTCGCTAGACCCTAGGCCCGGCCCCCGCCCCCCTTTCCCCCTTAAAAACCCTAACCCGACCTCTCCCCCTTCCTTCAGTCCGGCCCCCCTACACTACTCTGATCTCCCTCTCTGATCCCCCTCTCTTCCTTTCCCTTGATCCCTCTCCCTTGGTGGCTGTGCGCAGATGGTCAGAATGGAGGCTGCCGGCGCCGGAGAGGAAGCAGTCGGTCAGAGGAGGAGCTGCCGGAGCCGACGAACCTCCCGCGACTGAATGGTCAGCCCCCCTGTTTCCTCCTTTTCTTTCTCTTTGTGTGAATCCGATGACCCCTCCCCATGAGCAACCCATCCCGACGGCCGCCACCCCATCAATGGTGCCCCATCACCCCTCCACGTCGACCTGCCACCTCGCCTCGACGTCGATCGGCCCCGATCGCTGGCCGCACGGCCCCGACGCCATCGCCGACAACCCCACGACCCGAACCCCTGTGCCCTGTCGTCCGATCAACCCCAATCTGAAAGCCCGATCCTTTGCCCCCGTCGTCCGATCAACCCTACCCGGCCCCGTCACTACCGGTCGACGCCGGCAGGCTGCCTGGCCAGAACCCGGAGCCCCTTTTCTCTCTCTTTCTCTAGGTATATGTGTGTGTTGTAGTGGTCGTCGGCCACCACCTCGACGACCACCTGTAGTCAGGCAGGCCACAGGCCCCTCCATTATCTCACTCTCTTGTGTGGGTATAGGTGGGTGCAAGTGTGTGAGGGTGAGCGCCTCCTACGAGCCTCGTCACCCAACAACGACGAACCCCACCGGCCACTACCCCACCCATGGTTCACCTCGACTCCTCCCATCTAAGTAAACATGTGTGCAAGCGTGACGAGTGGGTGCAGCACCTTGACCCCAGTAATCATTCGAACGGTCGACGCCGACAACTCCGAACGTCTCTCTCAACGAAGCGACCGGAATCCAACCCGATCCAACCTTGTGGAGGTCTTGGACCATGGAGTTCGCCAGCTAGGATCTGGGCCACCGTAAATCGAACCGACACCACTATTTGAGTCTCCTTTGCACCCCCTTCTGATTGCCACCAACGGCGAGGCCGGTCAACCCTAGTGCGAGACCCGAGAGCATCGCAAAAACCTCCTCCCAAGCTTGTTCTCTGTAACAATGGGGAGTGGCAGGTTTTGTAAATTTGAATGCCCTTAGTGGGCATACAATTCAAGTAATATTATAAATATTAATGGTTAAATAATTTAAAACTCTAAATAGTTGCCCCCACTTTAATGTGTGGCCCCTATTTTGAAGGGAGGCCTCTGTTGGTCCCACTTAAGTGAGTGGACCCCACTTATGTGGGTCGGCTCATTTAAGTTGGTGGGCCCCACTTAAGTGGCAAACCCTACGGCTACGTAGTTATAGTGGCCATTACCCCCTCTGTGTCAATACTACCCATTTCGGGACACGACCGAACGAGACATGTTACTTAACTTTGATCATGATTGTGTATGTCGATCAAGCCCCTTGAGCCTACACTCGAGGTTAGCGGGCCTGATTTCCTCGGGTCACACTCGCCTCAGGGTTGATGATACTGATGCAGGTCCCAATACCTTTGTGTAGCCGTGTGCGCACGAGACTGACCCAGGGAGGCGATGATGCGCTGCTTAGCGATCTCGGTTGGTTACTAGTGCGATTTCCTTGTAAACCCTTCTTTTGAAAGATCAAGCCCGACCGTGATCGGCTCAGCCGATTTCGCCATTGACTGATGCGGTTACGACCGTTTAGTTGGATTAGTACAAGTAGACCCTAATATGACTTTTGGCGTCGGCAATGCCGACTAACCAAGACGATACCATTAGAGCATCGTTTTGTGTGCCAATAGACATGTGGCGTCCGATGACGCCTTAAATTCTTGACTCGGCTAACTCGGACCTAAATCTATATTACTTGGTAGCAAACATTGACCATAGGCCCACTGTGTGCATGTGTTTGGCAGTTCGCGACTGTGCTGGCCCACTCGGAGACGAAGCGGAGGTTGCTAGCAGAAGTCCGTGTTCATCAACCAGGTGACATCTACTCCCCTTCCCGTGATCTTTGATAGTGGGAAATGAGAACAACTAGGGTAGGTGTCCTCGATACTGCATGCGGGTCCAACCGGGCATCGCCGCATATGGTCACGTGGACCCCTCCTTGCATACGAAGTCGCGAGTCCGGCGACGCATGCTTTAAAATATTATTAAAATAATCATGCTTTAAAATATTAATAAAATAATCATAATTATTGTATGGACACCGTAATTAGGTATTCTCTTAAATTAAAATATAATTTGATTAAATAATGATTATCAGGACCCATCCTACTAAAAGGAGTGGCAACCCTAATACACTGGTTTTTGGGGGAGTGTAGCTCGAATCGTTTTAAGAGCGATATGACCTTTAGCTATAGTAATGTTATGAGAGTAGTGCAGGACGAGGGTTAAACTGTTGCAAATCACAAATCACCGTATGTACTTTTTATCTATCTCAGTATATGTATAAAGGTAATTGTTCACCGTGTTGAGCCTTTGGCACTTTGTTAAAATAATGAATATGATAATCTATCTTGTGGAAAGATTTGGACCCCGTGCACGCAAGGGCCGTGAACCACCCTGCGCACACAGCTGAAGATCAGTATGCTAAGTGGTCACAAGTAAGGATTGCGGTAAAGCCAATAGGAGGTGCCCTCGAGTAGGGATTGGCCTAGCAATTCCTGTCCCGGGGTAGTTGAAGATCCTAAAGAAAGCAAGTTGGGCAGTAGAGATCCACCGTGAAAGACGGAAAACCCCTTATGATCATTTGGGTAACTTTGTGCATGGTGTCGGAGTATGCACAGCGAGAGAGTTGGCCCTCTACATCGAAATAAAAGGCTCTATAGTAATGCCCGACCGGGGGCAGGATGAACAAAATATCCGGGGTTCACATTAGGATAGATATTTTATATGATTGCTAATTAACAACTATGGAATCTTAATGTGGATTCTAAATTTGTAGAGCGTGATAATCTAGATGGTCGTTTTATTGTTCATTACTGCTATAGAATATTGACTGAACTTTATGTTAGACAATCTAGTGACAGTAGGTATTGCATAAGAACATAGACTACTGGTAGGCTTAGGTTAACCTTCTGAAAACTTCCTTAATAATATAATTTAATCGGTTGTCTCATATTATTAAAGGCGACTAGGATGTCACTAACCATTAATTTGGCTAATCTCCCAATTTCCATTAGGGGCTACTCTTTTCCACGAGTAGACTCTCCTGCAGGTACGGAGGTTCAAGAGTAGCAGTGGGAGGCTCGAGGCGGAGTTAGGTCCGCGGTAGTGTCTTATCTTCAGCTTGTCGTCTTGTAGTCTTTATTTATTCTAGCAATGTAATCGACTTGATTATTATTAGAGTTATCTAGTTATAGTGTTTTGTGGTACTTAGTGGCAATGATCCAGCTGAATTCTTTTGGGTATGCCTCTCCTCAAGGCCCCAATCTTAGGGTAGATCACAATGAAAATATAAGAAAAATAATTGACCTAATTGACTAGCCCTGTAGATAGGTCCTCTAAACCAGTGCTCAAGTGTTATAGAGCGGGCGAGGCTACTCGACTCGCTATCAAAGGCTTGAGTCATGTGCTCCCTTAGGAGGGACATCTGTCAGTATGTGGGGCACCGACAGGCCACACATGCTGAGAGGACAGCCCAATCGAAGGTCGAGCGTGGTCATCTCTCTATCAACAAAATTCTCTCTCTACCTTCCTTTAAATTAAATAAAAATATTTTCACAAAAATCAAGTTCTAAAATACCCCTTGTTTTCTCCCTTCTCCTTTTTCTTCATTTAGGAGAGAGCTGCAGTCCAGTGAGAAACCCTAATTGGTATAGTTAGGTGACCAAACCCTAAATCCCTTTGATTTTTTCTCACCTCACACCTCAGGGATCGATTTTAGATTTCTGAGGCGTGACATGCATGGTCCTATACAAAATCATTTCTAAAATCTTAGTTAACCATCTTAAACCTTTGTTAGGTAGACTTGTGTCCAGGGAACAATGTGCGTTCGTTACAGGCCAGCACATTACAGATAACATTCTGCTCGCACGAGAGGCACTTCATTCAATGGAATTTGGCTCCTGCGATAAAAACATCCTTGCCCTTAAAGTTGACATGGCCAGTGCTTACAATTGCATGTCGTGGACCTTCCTGTATCGGGTGCTTGAGCGGTTTGGGTTTTCGAAAATATAGAGGGGTTGGATCAAAGCCTGCGTCGAACGTCCTTCCTTCTCTATACTTCTGAATGGTTCACCCACTCCCTGGTTTGATTCGTCTCGTGGGCTTCGTCAGGGTGACCCCCTAGCTCCTTACCTATTTATCTTAGGTGCGGACATGTTGGTTCATAATATTAATCACCACATTTCCAGTGGAACTCTCACTGACATTCACCCAATGTTGGGCTCATGGCCTATTGGTATCCTCTCCTACGCTGATGACGGTCTTCAATTTACGAAATCTGACCCAACCTTGATGGCGACCTTAATGGCTCTGTTACGTCAATATTGTCGGGTGTCAGGCCAGATGATTAACTATGGAAAGTCGGCAGTTGTTTTTGGGGCGGGTATTCCGACACTCTATCGCACAGATATTTTAAATACCTTGCATATGGTTGAGAACGAAGGACCCCTTCAGTACCTTGGCACTAGGATTTTGGGACGGCGCATTGCTTCCTCTGATCTTGGGCACTTGGTCAGTCATGTTACTAAGCAGATTGCTGGGTGGAAATCCCATCTCCTTTCTTTCCCGGGTCGGATTGCCTTACTAAAGTCTATCCTCTTTTCCTTGCCAATGTATCAATTGAGCTGTGTTTGGATCCCATATGGTATCCTTGCTCACCTCGAGCGTGAAATGCGGCGATTTCTTTGGGCTAAGAGTGAGGGAAAGCATGGGATGCATCTCGTCCATTGGGATACTGTTTGCCTTCCCAAGGCGGTGGGTCGTCTCGGCATTCGCCGCTTAAAACCTTTTTGCGAGGCCTTGATGGGAAAAAAGATCTTCCAGATCCTTACAACCCCAGATTCTTTATGGACATCCTTTGTTCGTACCAAATATAATGTTTCAGACGATCTATGGAAGTGTCCTCTTCCGCCTCGGTGCTCCTAGGCCTGGCGGGCTGTTTCCGAGGAGTTGCCAGTTGTTCGGGATCATCTCCATCGGGTAGTCTGGAAAGGGGCAACTTTGGATATATGGCAAACTCCTTGGTGTCAATCTACCCCCATCTCTATGATGGTTGAGAGGTTGCCTCAATTCTGATGATATATTCATGAGCTATTCGATCCATCTGGTGTGTAGGATGTTGATAAATTATCTGTTATTGTCCCTTCAGAATGGTTCCCAAAAATGCGGGGTATACCGATCCTGTAGTTCCCTCCCAGGTACAAGTGCATTTGGGGACCCAAACGGATGGCGTTTTATACCATCGTTGACGCCTATAATCTCCTCACACTTCCGTCGACTATTAAGACGGGTGCTCACTCTCGGATTTGGAAGGTGATATGGAAGCTCCCAATGGGACCTCATGTCCAGGCTTGTATTTGGAAACTATTTCATTGATGCCTTCCAACCCGTGATCACCTACGGAATATTGGAATGTCTACTTCCCATCTATGCCCTTGATGTCTCTCTTCTCAGGAATCTATAGATCACATATTTTTTGGTTGTCCCCCGGTGATCCAACTGTGGGTCAAGTTCACCAACTTCACCCACATCGCCTCCATCCCATCCTCTACCCAGGAATTGGAGCTCCTCCTGTTCCAACCTCTTGGAGCCATTGGTGGGTACACTAATGCTGTCCAAGCATTCATATGTTACTTGCTATGGCACATGTGGAAAGCTCGGAACACTGCCCTTTTTTTACTGGCTAATGACTCGGTGAAACTTACTTTTTGTAATGCTATGTGTGAATTCCTTGCCTTTTGCCATGCTAACAATTTTTCTATAGATGTTGTATTGCGCCCGGCCAGGGGTAGCTGCCATTACTTCAATCGAGGTTAGGTGGTTTCCTCCAAATCAAAATAAACTAAAGCTCAATTTTGATGGTTCTTTTGATGGAACTTCACAACATTCTGGAGCTGCTTTTGTACTTAGGAACCACAATGGTAGTATTTTGGCGACGGGAGCTTATTATTTACACTCCTCTTTTGTGCAGGGCACATAATCACAGGGATTATGGGAAGGTATTAAATTCACCGTGACAAACTTCTCACATAGGCCTTTATGGGTAGAAGGAGATTCCATTAATATCATAAATCAGCTATCTTCTGGGACGTCTCTCGATCCGATTCTTCTTGACTACTCATCCGTTCTAAATCAACTTCCACAAGTCCGGTTTTCGCACATCTTCCAAGAAGGTAATTTGGTCGCTGACTAGTTAGCGGGTTATGCACGTGCGACAGGCTGTAGAAATGTGTGGCGGTTTGGCTTTCCTAGTGATGTTCTTCTGCGGGCTCATTCAGATTGTAGTCCATGTTATTACTGTTGTATGAGATATGATCTAGGGTATTTAAAAACTTGGTTGATTAATAAATAAGTTGATATTTTGCTTTGAGGTGTATCTTTATATGTGTTCTATATACTGAACTGTAAAGAGCCATGGCTGTATAGTGGTTCATCTGAGTGGGAGACTCAGTGGATTAGTACTATTAGCCTAAATCGTTCGCAGCTTTGATTAGGGTTGGTCGCCCTATTATGTTAAGCTATTGGAATGACAGAACATGGGTTTCTCCATCATGGTCATTGCTAGGCACAATATTTGTGGCTGAACAGAACCAACACGGTGCGCAGATCGGTGAGCAAACACTGGTGCACATAGTCGTGTTTCTTCTTAGGGTAATAAGTCCTAAACCCTGAGGAACCATAACCGGTGGACTAACCAGTTCGGGTAACTTTTGTTCACCAACATGTGAGGGATCTAACCAAAACCCAATACCATGATGCGCTGGGTTATTGGGCTGGCGTTGCATCGGCATGCCACTTCTGCAGGCCATCCACATCCCCATCAGAAGGTGCGTTCCTTGGTCTGATATACACCACACTAAAACTAGGTCTGGTGGTCAACAGTTGAGTTGTTGACTGGATCTGGTTGTTCGGTCAAAGTGATCGGAGGTGCAATATGATAATCATTCCGGAAGGAACCTTGTCATATGGTTACTCGAGTCTGACGGTGCTCTCCACCGCTCAAGTGACACATGGCACCGTGTGGAGGGACATCGAATTATCAATACTAAGCGGAGAGCAAGGGTGTGCGAGAGAGCTTAACAAGTCTGGAAGAATTTGAGTGCATCTTGCGTCGCACTCTGGGTAGCCACGCAGGTTAACCTGGACCGAGAGGATTGACAGGGACACATGGACAGTGTGTTGATCGAGTCCGGTTGGAAGCCATGAATCCTAGTCCTTACAGGTTTCACTCTATCCAAGATCATTACGGATCTTTACTTTATCCTTATCTCACAACATATTACGAGTTGAAAAAATAATGCCCTAATAGTTCTATGTTCCGTGAGTGCATCGCACTAAAACATGGTGGTTGCAACAAGACTGAGAATGTTACTAGCGGGCAACCCCAGAGTAGTATAGGGACACACATGGTTGCTATTACATCATGAGGAGTCCAATTCGTGTATGCACGTCGCACTAGAACACGGAATGTGGGTTCAATGATTTTTTACTATAGAGGCACCCCATGTTTTACTAAGGGCACCCCAATAAATAGTAAAAATACTATTCATCACCCCATGGTGTGTTGGCTTGTTGCCGATGAGGTGCCCTAAGTGTTAGGGCGCATTACCGTGCACGTAGATGGGCCATGCATAGTCCCACATGAGGTAAACAGCCACTAGATGCATGGGGGTATTTTGGTCATTTCAAAATATTCTGCATGCCCTATTGGCCGCCCCCCTCACTAGGGCTAGCTTGCATGGCCATCAAGTCAATAATTAAGGGATATATCAGATTTAAAAAGATTTAAATCTATTCCCTTTAATTGCAAATACAAAAATGGCAACTAAATATTAAGTACATTAACTATGGGAGTAAAGAAATAGAAAGAGAGATAGAGGGGGGGGGATGGCTAGTAACGGATAAGGAGAGAAGGGGGGCTGGTTTCCAATGCATTTTAGGCAAGAAAAACCATGCCTCTCTCAGATTTATCTGAGAAAGGCCGATCCCCCCTCTCCCTGGGTGTCTGTGTATTCGGATTTGCATCCACCTCTCTCTTGGGTTCTCATCTCTCTCTCTCTTGGGTTTGACCTAATGTGTGAAGAGAAATTCTCTCCATCTCATCTTTTCCTTATAGTGTGTGTGAGAAATAAAAAGAGAAAGCTTGCACTCCGAAGCACTCAGAGATTGGAGTGCATGAATCCGGGTCGATTCGCGAGATTGGATGAACCTGAAGAAGAAGAGCTTCATCCTTGCACATGGATACTTCTATCTTCATCAACTTGGAAGATTAACATCGCAGTGCTAAATCCCACATGAAGGTATAATATTATAAACCCTAGATCTATCAAATAGCATGCATAATAGTTATGGTGTGTTTCGGTAGATGACCATATGGGTTTGTTTTCTTTCATTTCGTTACTTGCGCATATGATTGTTTTAAATGAAAATTTTTAAAATATACTGCACACCGTATTGATCCACGGGATCGACTCTGACTTCCGTTGCGCCTCCGATATCATTTCCAACAATTACCCTCGACAATCTCGTGTTGGATGATGTAACCTTTTGTTTTCATTAGTGTACTCTGATTACAAAAAAAAAAAAACAAAGTGCGGCTTTTTATTAGGGGGTATGGATATATGGTGAAGGGTAAAATGGAAACATGTGTAAAAGGATGGAAGGTAGTAAGGACCCAAAAGTGCGGATTTATATTAGGGGGTATAAATACCCTACCAGCTAGAGTTTCTACACCCATACCCTATCCAAACATTGTACCACTCATGCCCATAACCTTGTACAACCTTGTAAAACCCTTATATAACCCATACCCATACTCATACGCATACCCATACCGGATGTTTTAGGTCCCTTGTACAACCCATACCCATACCCATAATCATACTTAAAATCTTGTAAAACCCTTGTACAACCCATACCCATACACTGAAAGTACATTTGTACCCGTAACCCATACCCATACCGAATGTTTTACGTCCCTTGTATAGCTCATGCCCATAATCATACCTGAAAGTATATTTGTACCCATAACCCATACATGTACCAGATGTTTTAGGTCGAGGTCAGGTCACAAGTTAGAGGGGCAATTGGGTCGGGTATGGGTAGTAATTTGTACCCATACCCATAACCATACTTGAAAGTACATTTGTATCCGTAACCCTACAACCTTGTATAACCCTTGTACAACCCATACCTAAAAGTACATTTGTACCCATAACCCATATCCATACCAGTTGTTTTACGTCCCTTGTATAGGCCATACTCATACTCATACCTAAAAGTATATTTGTACCCGTAACCCATACCCGTATCAGATGTTTTAGGTCGAGGTCAGGTCACAAGTTAGAGGTGCAATTGGTCGGGTATGCATATTAATTGGGGTATTCATACCCTACCCAAACATTTTCCTTGATATTGTTTTAAAACATAGGATTGAGAAGGGTAAAATGGGGAACAAAATATAGAATGGAAGGAATAATGTGTTAGTGGATTAATGAGAATGGCCTTCCCATTATAGCCCTTGTTTTTTAATTGATAAATAAGATTCAATTGATTAGTGGAGAGAAGAGAAGGGCAAAATGGGAAACAAAAAGTAGGATTGAAGGAAGAATGGGTTAGTGGGCTAGTGGGAAATAAGACTTAATTGATTAGTCATAAAAGGGGAATATTCTTGGATGGTATTTATGATTTGTGTAGGGATAGAACGGGAATGGCAAAAATGGCATATTACAGTCCTAGCCCTTTTGTTAGTTTTCATGACATAGGATTCAAAATACTAGGTATGAATTAATATATATGGTAAAGGGTAAAATGGAAATATATGTAAAATGATGGAAGGAAGTAAGGACCAAAAAGTGCGGCTTTATTTTAGGTCGAGGTCAGGTCAGAAGTTAGAGGGGCAATTGGGTTTCGGGTATGGGTATTGGGGTATTCATACCCTATCCAAACATTTCCCTTGATGTTGTTTTAAAACATAGGACTGAGAAGGGTAAAATGGAAAACAAAATATAGGATGGAAAAAAGAACGTGTTAGTGGATTAGTGGAATTGACCTTCCCATTATAGCCCTTATTTTTTTAATTGATAAATAAGATTCAATTGATTAGTGGAGAGAAGAGAAGGGCAAAATGGGAAGAAAAAAAAAAGTACACTGGAAGGAAGAATGGGTTAGTGGGAAATAAGACTCAATTGATTAATGGCAAAAGGGTAATATTCTTGGATGATATTTATGATTTGTGTAGGGATGGAAGGGAAAGGGCAAAAATGACATATTACAGTCCTAGCCTTTTTGTTTCTTTTCATGACATAGGATTCAAAATACTAGGTATGGATTAATATATATGGGGAAGTGTAAAATGAAAATATATGTAAAAGGATGGACGGAAGTAAGGATCCAAAAGTATGGCTTTATATTAGGGGGGTATGGATATGGATATGATTGATGAGTTTTGTAATCTCTTTATGTTAGGTAGTTGGAAGATTACTATTAATTAAATTACCTCCTGTGGACAAAGCAATATTGATGATGACTAGGAATGATAATGGGGCGGGTATGAAAATTGATTTTTATGATTTTTGAATAGACTCACCCTGAGCCTGCCCCGTTTATAATAGGAATTTAAAATCTGAATCCGACCCATTGCCATCCCTAGTGATGACCCTCATAAGAAAAATTCCTTTTTCTCACTAGGTGATCGATTTGTGACGGTGGCTTGATCATCGACGCCCATACATTTCCACGCACACCATCATCTGTAATAAATTTTTGCTTTTTTATAGTTGGATCGGGTGGGTTAGGTAAATATATCTAATTGGGCTATGACAAACCAATTTAGTCATGGACCTACCCATGAATCTTAATAATATATTTTTTAGATATAAATAAATTATATTCAAATCTCACGAAAAGAGAGGAGGTGAGTTGTATATTAATTGGCTATGCTCTTGATGAGCAAGCATCAGACAAAGGCTCCAGACAAATGACGCTCAAAACACTGGCACAAGATATGCCTCACTGTTGGGAACCGAAGATTTCAGTGGACAAGATCCGACCACCGGATCTTCCACAAAAGCGATGCAACAACGGATCAAGGTTGAGATTCTGAAGATTACACACTGGAGAAGATGATTCGCACAAGCATCATAAAGAAATATATCGGCAATCAAGGATTATGATATCACTATCATGATATTATAATCATCGTCAAGGGTCATCGTTTGGTAGACCCCCCCCCCCCCCACACACACACACACACACTGTATCTCTACCCACAACAATCTCATAACGCTCACACGACGAAGACAAGCCCAACAGGAGATATACAAGAGATTACCAAACACCACCGAGAGTAGAAGTAGACCGTCAAGGAACCCAAAGATAATCTACACACGGTACCTTCTTCTTCTCTTATTCTCTTCTCTCTTACAACTTCTTTCTCTTCTCACGATGACTGCATACTTCTCTCCCTCTCTTATCTCCTGACCCGGCACCCACGAACTGATCCAATTTAGTTCCGTCAATGGGAAGGAGGGGAGGCATGTGGGCAAGGAGATGGGGTCAGGGCCAGAGGTGGGGTGTGGGGTATGAGGTCCGGGTAAGTAGAGTGCATGCTTCTCATCCAAAAAATCTATGGGGAGGGGGAGGGGAAACTTGTGGGAAGCAGAGTGTGTTAAGTAAATCTGGGGTGCAAAATAAAAGTATCCAAAGTAAAAAAAAAAAAAAAACATCACGCATGTAATGTAAGTATGTAATAACTCATCTTGTAGATTCATGAACCAATTTATAAAATTCCATGTAACCTTAACATACGCAATATGGATCGCTTCTGAATTCCAAAAGATGATGATTAATTCAACGCATGAATCACCCGAATGAGGTCGTTAAGTACTCCATTTAGGAGTTCCAACGCGAACTAGCTAGCTAGCCATTTTTTCTTCAAGGAACACCATAGGATCAGAACCCTTCCTAGTCTATATAACCTTTGGTACACGTATGTCGATTTTTTTTTTTGCGAACACAAATCAACCCTATCAGTTCCACCTAGGATTCCACCTGGTTACTGGGATGGACCAGAACCAGGTGGGGGGTCCAGAGAAAGAAAACGTAGTGCGGATGATACGTACCTTTCACTTGCGCGTTGTCTCAAAAATATCATCAGTACAAGAGTCCTCTTCAAGATGATCGAGGAGATACACCCAGAGAGAAGAGTATAGAACTCTGCGGCATACCGAGTTGAGTATAGGATCGCGTAGGCACCCACAAAATCAAAACGTACCAAATAGTAAGAGAGAAGTATAGAACTCTCCCACTGTGGATGCTAACTCCTACTCGTAAAAAAAAAAAAAAAGTGTATAGAACCCTCCCGCGTACCAAGTTTTAGTTGCTTTAGGTATTCCCGCACTACCGACCGATACCGAAAGGCAGCACAGCTGGCTACCACTCCAGCCTCCAGCCCAGCACTCTGCCCTCTCATTCGTCACTCTGTAGCTTAATTTCGTTACTGGGCTTTGAATTTCTACGCGGGGTTGATCTAAAGCACTAATCTGTCTCTCTCTCTCTCTCTCTCTCTCTCTCTCTCTCTCTCTCTCTCTCTCTCTCTCTCTCTCTCTCTCTCTCTCTCTCTCTCTCTCTCTCTCTCTCTAAACAATCTGCTATATCACAATCAATGGGACACAATTTGATTCATTTACACCTTCACCTTCTCTACAATACGCTCCAGCATCTGATAATACAACCGGATGGACTTTATCTCTCTACAACAACAAAAATGGTATCTCGAAACAAAGTTAGGGGGTGTTTGGCATCGTTCCGGAACCTGCCATTTCTATTCCCAGTTCTTGATTTTAAAAGTAACGACTAGTAATTATTTTGGTGGAATGAGAACGAGAATTTACCGCTGGGCGTGTTTCTCTGCCAACCGGATGCTAAACAATCAAATTTACAATAGAAATGATAACTAACGGGTACAACCGGATGGACTTTATTTCTCTCCCTACAACGACAGAAATGGCATCTCGAAACAGAAGTTAGGAGATGTTTGGTATCGTTCCGGAACCTGCCGTTTCTATTCCCAGTTCCTGATTTTAAAAGTAATATTTGTTTCGGTGGAATAAAGAATTGGGAACGAGAATCTACCTGTTACGAAGAGAGGGGGAGAGAGAATAGGTTTGGGGAGAAAAGCTCCTTGTATTATCTCATTAATCACAATTATATTACATAAGACTACCTCTTTTTATATAGAGAGAGAACTCGCACCATTACGTTACCACAACCGAGGTGGGACTAATAGAATACTAACACACTACATCTAATACCCCCCGTCAAACTGATGTAAGGTATAAACCGACATCAGTTTGCTTACTAAAAGGAAGGAGAAAGAAAGAAAAAAAAATTATATCAAATAACCATTTTTTATGCTGTAAAGTAAAGATAGTGCCAGGACGACCTGCAAGCAAGTCGTCCTGGAAACCCGATTGACCTGCAAGCAGGACAACCGGGGGAACCCGGCCAACCTGTAAGCAGGTCAACCGGGGGAATTGGTAATTATCACAAAAGGATCGGAGCGAAGGAAGCCGGCAATAACGAGGCCGAAAGGAGACAGAGCGGCTAAGAAAAGATGTGAATGCGTGAGACCTCATAAGAGGCAAGCACCCGGCCGAAGCAAGTACTTGACACCTCTTAGAAGATCTCAATCATCACAGACAAAGAAAAAAGAAGAAGATAAAGAGTCGTAGCTCTGATAGGGTCACAAGACCAAGGAAAGGAAGAGAATCCGAAAGCCGGCGCAAGAATGACCGGAACGAGAGTGTATCCAAAAGCCGGCACAAGACAAGTGTGATCGGAACGAGAAAAGATCCAAAAGCCGGCACAAAACAAGTGTGACCGGAACTAGAGAGGATCAAAAGCCGGCACAAGACAAGTGTGACCGGAACGAGAAAAGATCCAAAAGCCGGCACAAAACAAGTGTGACCGGAACTAGAGAGGATCTAAAAGCCGGCACAAGACAAATGTGACCAGAACGAGAAAGGATCCAAAAGCCGGCACAAAACAAGTGTGACCGGAATTAGAGATGATCTAAAAACCGGCACAAAACAAGTGTGACCGGAACGAGAAAAAGATCCAAAAGCCGGCACAAAACAAGTGTGACCGGAACTAGAAAGGATCTAAAAGCCGGCACAAGACAAGTGTGACCGGAATGAGAAAGGATCCAAAAGCCGGCACAAAACAAGTGTGACTGGAACTAAAGAGGATCTAAAAGGTGCAAGTCGGATCGGTAGGGCGTAGAGCGCAAAAATACCAAGGCGCAAGGGCACAGAGCGAGGTGATGGGACAGGCGAATCGACAAAGCGCAAGGGCATAGGGTGCAAGGCGGGCTGACAAAGCTCAAGGTGCAATGGACGGCGGGCGCGGGACGCCAAGGCGGCTGGATCAAACGGCTTAGGGCTCCGGCAGCCAGCAAGACTGATGGGCGTGGGTTGGAGCCGAAGGAGGAGCAGTAGCTCGAGCGCAGGGCCGCAGAGATAGCGCAACAGATCAGAGCGCAAGGCGAAAATGCAAAGAGTCGGTCAGGTACGGAAGGGCCGGATCGGGTGGCGAGGGCCGTGTCGGGTCGGATGCAGCAAGTCGCAAAGCACAGTCGTTCGATGCATGATGGATGGCTGTGATCATTTATATAGAGAGAGAACAGCCATCCGATGCAGTAAATCTTAAAGCACAGCCATCCGATGCAAATCGGATGGCTGTGAACAACAATAGAGAAAAGGGGATAAATGAGAGAGGGCAAGGGACAGTCGGATCGGATTTTGGGAGAGGAGATAAGGAAAGAGCGAGAGAATGGAGGAGAGAAAGGAGAGAAGATCGGATCGGAGAGAGCGAGAGAAGATTGGATCGGATCTTTCGATCTCGATCCCGAGGAGTATATGGGCCGCTCCCCCCCTCTCCTTCTCCGTCGTTTCTCTTCGCCGAATCCAAAGGGATAGGAGGCCCATCCCACCACCCCTTCCCCACCCTCTCTTTGTTTCTATATATCGCCGGACGTCGAGGGGTGGGTATGGAGGGGACCCCCCCAATGGCTCGTCTCGGCAGCGCCTCCTGCTGAATCTGGAGTTTCGGGGTGGGATTAGGAGGACCCATTACTCGAATCGAGGGAAAGAGGAGGGGGTCCTGCTGGACTGAGGGAGAAATCGAAAAGCTCTGATACCATGTTACGAAGAGAGGGGGAGAGAGAATAGGTTTGGAGAGAAAAGCTCCTTGTATTATCTCATTAATCACAATTACATTACATAAGACTACCTCTCTTTATATAGAGAGAGAACTCACACCATTACGTTACCACAACCGAGGTGGGACTAATAGAATACTAACACACTACATCTAATACTACCGCTCGGTACGCTTCTCTGCCAACCGGACGCTGAATAACGGGAATATCCTCTGCTGGATGAGGATTCAGCGAAACAGTCGTTCCTCATGCCAAACACCCTTAAATTGTCCGATGTTCAGCTGGACTTTGTAACACGTGCAATGCTCCGATGCCATGCTGCCAACCCCGCCCACCCTTGAATTGCGCAACGATACATGCATATGGAGTTCAGATCTCCTCCAGTCGGTGGGCCCGACCCAAATCACAGCCATATGCAGTCGGTTGGAGTACGATTCACTCTCGGGTCTTCGTGTGGCTGTGATTCGTGCGGACCCATAGACCGAGGCCGGCCGACTGGAGAAGATCTGAACTCATGCATTAGGCCTCGTGAAGGAATAAGATATGGATGGGCCTTCCATAAACCGTCGTTTGCTGATCTGGCGTCACTTTACTGTCTTCTACGAGTTTAGATCTCCTCAAGTCGGTCGGCCCGGTTAGTGGCCCCGGCGTGAATCACAGCCGCACGCGATCGGCTGAAATGCGATTCACTTTTGAATCGCTAGCCATTGTGCAATGTGATTAGCCGGGCACACCAACGGAGGCCGACCCACTGGAGGAGATCCGAGCCCGTCTTCTACTGTTCACGCAACTGGCGGGGGTGGTGGCCGGAGACCCTGAGCGCCTGAAGAACCACCTGATCTTGGTCCCGTGCGCGGCCACGCGGAGGGAGTCCACCGAGACGGGCCGGGTCCTAAACATGCAGCGGCGGGTGACGCGGCTTGAGCGGTTATGGCGTGGGGACCACCGTTGAAAGTCCAACGATGTTCGATCTCCTACGTTTCTTTCATTCCGCCCATTTCAGCCCACCGGTTCACGGTGGCACCCGGTCTGGCCGTATATGCTTCAACGCCAACAACCCCTCCATTATCGATGCCTCCGGCCGGTTTGACGCCTCTTGGTCAAGCGTGGACCGCAAGATGTCACACATGACACAGCTACAGCTAGCTAGCGAGTTTTAGAGAGAGAGAGAGAGGGGATATTACATCCGGTAATTCCACCCCTGAGAGTAATTGTGAGTCCTACTTACTGTGAGACCTCCCCACCACTCTTTCCAGAAGCGAGGAAGGTTACCCGACTCCACCCCCAAATCAACAGTATAATACTCTGGCTATATATAGATCTCGGCAGAAGAGGGGGGGTTAGAGAGAGAAAGAGAGAGAGAGAGAGCAACGAGTCTCTACCCACTCATCCATCTCCACTTGATTTCATAACGTGCGGGCTGTAGATCCCTTTGTTCTTACTGTTTCTGGAGGAATTAGTCGGTTACAGCTTCTTTGAATTCTCATTGGGATCGGAATTCCTGAAATTCCTGATATAGAGCCGGAGATCCAGGGCTCCGGTACACGATTAGGAATGCAGAGGATGGGGACGGATGACGGGAGGGTCGCCGACGTCCAACCGGACATCGTCGATGCAGGGAGCGCCGGCAGCGAGCGGATCGCCTACAGTGGCCCCCTCAACAAGCGGGGCGGGAAGAAGAGCGCGCGCTTCAACCTCCCGGACTCCACCATCGCCGCCGCAGCGGCGGCGCCCGCGGCGGAGGGGGACGACGAGGCCTACGTCGAGATCACGCTCGACGTGCGCGACGACTCGGTGGCGGTGCACAGCGTGAAGCCGGCGGCGGGCGGGGAGTGCGAGGACCCGGAGATGACGCTGCTCGCCCGGACGCTGGAGAAGCGGGCCTCCTTCGGGTCCTCCGTGATCCGGAACGCGTCGTCCCGGATCCGGCAAGTCTCGCAGGAGCTGCGGCGCCTGGCGTCGATCACGAAGCGGACGGCCACTTCGGGGAGGATCGATCGCTCCAAGTCGGCCGCCGCACACGCCCTCAAGGGCCTGAAGTTCATCAGCAAGACTGACACCGCCTCCGGCTGGACCGCCGTTGAGAAGCGGTTCGAAGACCTCGCCGTCGACGGCTCCCTCACCCGCTCCCTCTTCGGCCAGTGCATAGGTAACGCAAGCGAAGCCCCGACGGCTCCCACTCCATACTTCTCGATCTTCATTATTTATTTTTCCTTGAAAAAAAATATTAAATCGGTGGAGAAATCGCGGCAGGCATGAAGGAATCAAAGGAGTTCGCCGGAGAGCTGTTCGATGCGCTGGCGAGGAGGCGAAACATCACCGGAAATTCGATCAACAAGGCGGAGCTGAGAGAGTTTTGGGATCAGATCTCGGACCAGAGCTTTGACTCCAGGCTTCAAACCTTCTTCGACATGTAATTCTCCGTTCTATCCAGCCACCCAAACACTCGGATTAGCGTCTAAGCTACAGACTAACAACTACTATTAGGAGAAGATTAAGGCGTAATCAGAGTCGTTGAATGTGCAGGGTGGACAAAAATGCTGATGGCCGGATAACTGAAGAAGAGGTCAGAGAGGTAAGCGTCCAAACTAGCTCCAACTAAAGGGGGAAATATTCGATCATTACCCATTAGTCACCAAATTAATCACTTACCGATGATGAAGTTGGTGTTCGTGGATGGATCAGATCATCTCTATGAGCGCGTCAGCCAACAAGCTCTCCAAGATTCAAGAACAGGCGGAGGAGTACGCCCGGCTGATCATGGAAGAACTAGACCGCAATAGTCTCGGCTACATTGAGGTAAAGCACCATTGAAGCTTCACACACAGAGATTTGTGGTCGGAGACGAGAGAGATGACCAGTCCGATGATCTTGCACGTGTTGGGCTCACAGATATACAACCTGGAGACGCTGCTGCTGCAAGCGCCGAACCATTCGGTGCGCGGGGGCAACACCAACAGCCGGAACCTGAGCCAGATGCTGAGCCAGAATCTGAAGCCGACGCTGGAGCCGAACCCGCTCCGGCGGTGGTACCAGCGGGCCAGGTACTTCGTCGAGGACCACTGGAGGCGGGTCTGGGTGGTGGCGCTGTGGCTCGGCATCTGCGCCGGCCTCTTCACCTGGAAGTTCCTGCAGTACCGCGACCGCGCGGTGTACCACGTCATGGGCTACTGCGTCTGCGTCGCCAAGGGCGGCGCGGAGACCCTCAAGTTCAACATGGCCCTCATCCTCCTCCCCGTCTGCCGCAACACCATTACCTGGCTCCGCAACAAGACCAAGCTCGGCGCCGTCGTCCCCTTCGACGACAACCTCAACTTCCACAAGGTCCTTAGCCCTTTCGTAATCTCCCCCTCTTGACTTTGTCGCCATTGGCTAAATGATGAGATTTGAATCGGTCTGGTGTGATGATCTCAACAGGTGATTGCGGTGGGCATCTTGGTTGGGGTCGGGCTGCACGCAATCAGCCATCTGACGTGCGACTTCCCGCGGCTCCTGCATGCGAGCGACGAGGCCTACGTCCCGATGAAGCCCTTCTTCGGGGACACGAGGCCGGACAACTATTGGTGGTTCGTGAAGGGCACCGAGGGGTGGACCGGCATCGTGATGGTGGTCCTCATGGCCATCGCCTTCACCCTGGCCACGCCCTGGTTCCGCCGCGGCCGGCTCAACCTCCCCGGGCCGTTCAAGAAGATCACCGGTTTCAACGCCTTCTGGTACTCCCACCACCTCTTCGTCGTCGTCTACATCCTCCTCATCATCCACGGCATCTTCCTCTACCTCACCCACGAGTGGTACATGAAAACGGTACGTCGGGCATGGATTAATTAGCATCCTGGCCTCCAACCACGCCTTTCCTTCTTGATTAACCATGGTTAACTTAAAAAAATCGTAATTTGGTTTGCAGACGTGGATGTATTTAGCGATCCCGGTGATCCTGTACGCGTGCGAGCGGCTGACGAGGGCGCTCCGGTCGAGCGTGAGACCCGTGAAGATCCTCAAGGTCGCGGTGTACCCTGGCAACGTACTGTCGCTTCACGTGTCCAAGCCACAGGGCTTCAGATACAGGAGCGGCCAATACATGTTCGTCAACTGCGCTGCTGTCTCTCCCTTCGAATGGTACGTGCTAGCTAATTAATTTGTACCATCTAATCCTATTTAATTAGCTAGATCTTGTCATCTTAAAACGTGGGATCTCTTTGAGATCGATTAAGCTAAAGGATTTTAAAATGCTGTGGATGAAAATACCTTTAATTTTGTTTTATATTCCACCGAACCTCTGTTTGCCTCCGTCGAATCGGACCTAAACCTAATCCTAAACCCAAGATCTATGGGCAATGGGACGAACCCTAGACTTTAGATCCAAACCGAACCCTAACGAAATCCTAAACCGAAAATCACACCCAATTGTCTCCGTTGCTTGTCTTTGTCTGAACGACGATGATGAGCAACTGCAACTGAAGACCAGGGATCACAGCGACGACGACGACCAGTGGTCGCGCTCTGGAGAGATCTCTAGAAATGGAAGAATATAACAATTGAGAGTAATTTTGACTTTATAAAAAAGAACTAGGACTTTAGTCTAAACGAAACTTAAAGTATGTTCTGTTATATTATTTTTATTTGACTCCTCATTACCCGTTTTATATAAAACAGGCACCCGTTCTCCATCACGTCGGCTCCGCAGGACGACTACCTCAGCGTACACATTCGAACGCTAGGCGACTGGACACGTCAGCTGAAGGTGGTTTTCTCCGAGGTAAGAAGACGAGCTGATCTCAGAGTTCAGTTCGTTAATTTTTCCTTTAATGATTATATTTCAGTTAATAATTTTTTTTCTTTCAAACTTTGATTAGGTGTGTCAGCCACCGACAGCTGGGAAGAGCGGACTTCTGAGAGCCGATTACGATCAAGCCGCAAACTGCCCCAACCCAAGGTGAGTGTGACCATATCGATCCACCCATTTTATTCAAAGGGGGGGGGGGGGGGGGGGGGTAGGGGTGGCAATGGGTCGGGTCGGGTCGGGGTCGGGTCGGGTTGAGACATAGGTATAAGGGTAAAACATCCAACCCGAACCCGACCCGTTTAATAAACGGGTCAAAAACTTAAACCCGAACCCGACCCGCCTAATAACGGGTTGACCCGACCCGACCCGTTTAACCCGTTTACTAAACAGGTCGGGTCGGGTCGGGTTGGGTCAACAGAACCTATGTAAACCTATCGGGTTGGGTCAAGACGGGTGGGATTGGGCCGGGTTGGATCGGGTTGGGTCAAGAGGGGGTGGGATTGGGCCGGGTTGGATCGGTTTGGTTCAAGTTGGGTCAGGTCGGTTCGGGTTGGCTCGGGTCGGGTCGGGTCGGGTTGACACGACCCATTTGATAAACGGGTCAAGTCGGGTCAATCGGGTTGTAAGGACAAACCCGAACCCGACCCATTAAATAAACGGGTCAATCGGGTCGACCCATTTATGACCCGAACCCGTTTAGAGCAAACCCAAACCCGCTAACTTCGGGTCGGGTTCGGGTCGGGTTGGCGGGTCGGGTCAAGAATTGCCACCCCTAGGGGGGGGGAGTAGGTGGCGTTGACCCGATCGGGTTTGTTTTGTAGGCTAGCTTGGCTGACCAGACGCACATGCCAAACAGTTGGCAGCCATCACCTCTGAATATTTCTGAGTGGGGACCGCGACGAAACTTCGGCTTATCGCTAGTCGTCTGTGTTTTCCCATGCGCGCCCCTTTGTCTCCTTATCCCGGTCCTGGGCTGGGCGTGCATCAGTCGCACGATGATTGTGCAGTCGGTTCCATCGTACGGTTGTGATACACGCCGGGCGGGCCGACTGACTGGAACCATATCGGAGGCGGTCATCACACCGCATTTACGTTCCGTTTGTTCTGTTGTGATCGGGTTGGTAGTACATTTAAATCATGATGATATGGTGGTGATGGATGGGTGCAGCTTCCCGAGGGTGCTGATAGACGGGCCGTACGGCGCGCCGGCGCAGGACTACCAGAAGTACGAGGTGGTGCTGCTGGTGGGGCTGGGGATAGGGGCCACCCCGTTCATCAGCGTGCTGAAGGACATCGTGAACAACCTGAAGCTTCTTGAGTCGGAGGGGGCGGCGGACGGCGGCGAGAGCGACCTGGAGAGAGGGGGGGACAGCAGCAGCGGCGGCGCCGGCAGGCGGGGGAGGGCGTCGTTCAAGACGCGGCGGGCCTACTTCTATTGGGTGACGAGGGAGCAGGGGTCGTTCGAGTGGTTCCGGGGGGTGATGAACGAGGTGGCGGAGAGCGACAAGAAGGGGACGATCGAGCTGCACAACTACTGCACCAGCGTCTACGAGGAGGGGGACGCCCGCTCCGCCCTCATCGCCATGCTGCAGTCCCTCAACCACGCCAAGAACGGCGTCGACGTCGTGTCCGGCACCCGGGTGAAGTCCCACTTCGCCCGGCCCCACTGGCGCAACGTCTACAAGCGCATCGCCCTCAACCACCGCGATCAGCGCGTCGGTACGTCCCCTACTCTTGGTGTTTTCGTTTGACAGCGTGGAATGACCTGACTGACACATCCAAATAGTGGGTGCCATGCTATCTCAGATTCTCAGTACAACCGTTGTACCATACAACCGCAGATGGCCCACTGCGATTCAAGACATGGCCCATGGGGTAGCGGGACCTAAGACTGGGGTAGTGGCCCCCAGCACACCGAACGTGCTGATAGGTTCTGGAGCAGTGGGACCCGTGGTTGTATGGTACAACGGCTGTGCTGAAAAATTACCCGCCAAGTAATGCTATATTATATAGCCAACTCGTTTGCAAACTCCACGTGCAGTCGAGGGTGGCAGCCCCCAAAAATGCCACGTGATCTTCACCCAAAAAAAAAAGGAGTTATTTTGACTTTGCCCCCCAAATTTGCTTTGAATTGGACTTTACCCCCAAATTTCATTAATTAGACCTTACCTCCCAAAACTAACTGTTCCGCGTCAGCTCACCATCAAAAATAAATGCCACGTGACGTTGGCAACGGAAAGATCGCAACTAGTTGGTTACCTAGCTAGCAGGGTAGTAGCAGTCTAGTGTTTTTTTATATATACACCTAATTTCACATTGCCCTAAACTATTTTTTTAAATAATTGGACCCTTGAACTATAGTCCGTCTCTATGAATGTTCATCCCCTCCGTTAACGGTCAGCTGTCAAATTTAATATTTTTTTAAAAATACTCTTCTTAATATAGCAAAATGGGATTTTTAAACATTACTTATGCTGACTATGATAATAATAGTTTGCTATAAAAATTAAATTTGACAGCTCAACTTTGACGAAAAAGATGACCATGTAGACATCATAGTTTATGGGATCTATTAATTATTTAAAAAAATACTTAAGGGACCAATATAAAATTAAGTACATAGTTCTCTACTTTCAAAGCAAAAGGATAGAAAAAGAAGGGAAAATGGTATTCTTTCAATCTTGTTGTCCACCCAGATCGGGCATCTTGATGTGGAGAAATGCTATTAAGCCCGAAGGGTTTTTCGATTCCGCTCAACCCGATTGATATGGAAGCATGCAACTGATGGTGTAAAAGATTTAAATACCGGTAGTGGGTTTCAGCCACCAGTTGTATGCTGTCAAGTTAATTGGGCTGGCAGAATCGAGAAAACCTTCGGACTGAATAGCATTTATACTTGATGTGGCATCTGATCACAGCCCTGCACTGCACCCAATCCAATCCCTTATAAGATGCCACACCAGGACGGCCCATTCTACGAATGAATAATAGCATTGCTCTGACAAAAAGAGAGATATTTGAATGCAATGACGTGGCATTCAATCACAGCGTTTATGTTGCCAAATAGTAAAGTTCAATATTATCTAATAGTATAATAATAAAATGGAAGCCTCCTGGCCTCCTGTGTTTGGACACATGAATCTCAAGAGTCGGAATTCTTCTTTCGTGTGTGAACATGGCTCTTTTTTTTATAAATCTTTAAAAAAGAATACTATAAATATGATAAATGAAAATTCAATGATATTTAATCATCATTTGAGTTAATTAGGAAAAACATCAAGTAATCACATCTCGATAAGTGAATCACACTCACTCCAGATTGTACATTTTTTCAGACAGCTATGAAGTCATCTATGTCTGACCAAAAAAATATTATGTGGTATTTGCAGGAGTATTCTATTGCGGGGCGCCGGCACTTACCAAGGAGTTGCGACAGCATGCACTGGATTTCTCACGGAGGACCTCCACCAAGTTCGACTTCCACAAGGAGAACTTCTGAATCCATCAACACCGTTGGATCCAATAGATAGGCTTAGATTTATATATATATATATATATATAGAGAGAGAGAGAGAGAGAGAGAGAGGCCGGGGCCGCTATTGTACAGCTTCCGACCCCCTAGAGAGTTATAGTATTATACTAGTTTTTTTTTAAAATATATTTAATTTTACTCTTCTTTCGTCGCGGCTGCGGATGAAGCTAGCTAGCTAGGCCGGCCTAACCCCACTGACAGCAACCGGAGATGGGAGACCGGCCATGAATCAAGATAGGGTTTGAATCACCTGGTGGGAACAAGCAACAGCTTTCCACCACCACCACCTCAACCTGATTGAGCTCCCAGTGGGATACTGAGTAATAATTGTATGCGGCTGCAAGGCCCATCGCTCCATTTCTTATTGGGGTGTATACATTTATATTGATCACGCCTTTTTGTTCTGATTTCTTTCTTTCGATCTATATGGCAATGAGAGAGAGAGAGAGAGAGAGAGAGAGAGAGAGAGAGAGAGAGAGAGAGAGAGAGAGAGAGAGAGAGAGATGTTTTATATTTCCTATTACAAGGCAGAAGAATCCATGGCTTAGTTTGAAGAGAGATCACGGATGAAAAGGACGGATGTATTCACTTTCGTTGACAAACAGGTTGAGGACGAGATAGGAGGTCTGTTCACACTTGGCATAAGAAAAATGATTCGTGTCTTATCTTTTTATAGGCCCCAACACAGGCCGCATGACGTGGCAATGATCAAAGCTAAGGTCCACATTATCCCTCTTATCAAGTCAAGATGAATGATTTGATGTTTTTAAAATATAAAATAATGAACTCTCTGTATTTTTTGATATTTGTGTTTTTTATTCTAAAAAAGATGACTTTCATTGGATGTATCCAAAATTATAAAAATTAATTTTTTTTTAAAATCTAATTATCGAGCTCTACAAAATTAGACCCATAGTGACTATTAAATTTTGAGGAAAAAAACGGATACAGGACTGATTTATAATTAAGTGATATTTACTTAATTCTATGATATTGCCTGATATTTATTAATAATTCAAATATATTACTTTTTAAAAACAAATTGTCACGTTAACTGACTAAATATCACTTTTCAAAATCAAATATTACGTAAATTGACAGTTATAAAATCAAGTGACACTTTATCCGCAGTTTGCGTCCGATAAAATCTCTTTACTTTATAACTGCCAATTTAATTACGTGACATTTGGTTTTGAAAAATGATATTTAGTCAGTTTATATGACATCCTTGTTTAAAAAGTGACATATTTGGGTTATTTATAACTATTAGTAAATTTCACTTAAATTTGTAAATTTTACTTATAATTATAGGTTAGTCCTGTATCAAATTTTTTTCTCAAAATATAATAGTTACCATGGGTCTAGTTTTGTACAACTCGATGAGTAAATTTTAAAAATATTATTTTTTAAAAAAATTTCGATATGTCTACTGTAAGTCCTGTATTGTTTAAGATGGAAAACCAAATCCCCAAAAAATATGATTTAAAAAATCTGACAGATGTGGAAGTTGGCCCGCCGGATGTTTGTCACGTACAGAGGCCTGCTGCTATCGATAAAGAGTCCATTTTTGACATTTGACATTTGTCACCTTTTCTATATGTGGGAGTTGGCCCGTCGGATGTTTGCCACGTATAGAGGCCTGTTGATGGGGGCCTGTTTACTAGAGTATGCATATCATTACTCATGGCACATTGTTTACTACTTTCCCTAGATCCACTTCTTGTCGTTTGGTGAGCTGAACCATTGCTTGGAGCACAATGCAATCCGTTTGAGGGAAGAAGGTAATGATAAATTTAGTTGAGGGGACTAGATTCTTCTTGGGTGGAGATATATACAGCCCATGAAATACCTTTGGCAGCCCCGGCCCGTCTATAGGCCAACCCCTCTTTGAAGGGCAACTTGACCCTCCTTTTGCCTCTAATGTCTATGTGCAATCCTTACACACCACCACCAGCAACCCACCCTTTCGGTCTGCACTCTCCTCCTCCCTTTCTTCCTCCTCCTATTTCTCCTCCCTCCTCCTTTTTCCTCCCCTTCTCTCTCATCCTCCTTTTTCCTCCCATTCTTCTTCCTCCTCTGTCCTCTTTCTCTTTCTCTTCTCCACATTCTAGAAATCATAGCATTTAGTTATACCAGTCTAAATACAACTTCTGTGCATTCGGCCACCCGGCCGGTAGAATGTACGAAAGGGGCATTTGGTACCTACAATTTTACTAAGGGTGAGGAGGGGGAAGATAAAGAAGGCAAGAGGAGGAAGAAGGGGAAGAAAAAGGAGAAAGAAAGAAAGAGGAGGAGGGTGCGGCATTGGTGGTTATCGACGGCGGAGGCAAGCGACAGTCTGCACATGGTCGGTGACAGGACAAGGTATGAACTGCCATCAATAAAAGAGCAAGGCTGAAACTGAAACACAAAGGATATTTTTTTCAAATTTAAGTTAGGACAGTCTTAGGTATTTTTTGGGCGGTAAATAGCCCCACATTTCTTTAAAATCCTTTAGAAATGAGAGAATGTGTATTCAGAATTAACCCAAAAGGAAAAGGAAATGACCTAAATAAAAAGGTGAAGAAATGAGAATTAGAAAATAATTCATGCCGCAGGGCAAGATCTCAATACACATACAGTAGAGTGCATGCTTTCGCATATGGGAGGCACAATTCTGTCTACATGCAGGCATCCACTTTGCCAGCCATGTATCCTCCCATGCACAATGCATTATTAATCAGTGGTGACAACATTGGCTAAAATAGAAACATTTAATAGTGCATTGGCTGTCGAAGTACACAGCTAATGTGGTACATCTGACCCTTTGAATATATTCTCCTTCTATATAGCTCAAAAAATCCAATGTCATATTTTTTAAAAAGAAAAATTTTATGGTACCCACTTTGGTAGCTGGTATCGTTTTGAAATTCATAGGGACCATTCGATAGCCCTATGGTGGATCTCAGGCATTCCCCCTATGGTTCATCCCATGGCTCCTGATGCATGGCAAATGAGATTGATGGTGGGATGGGTTCGGTATGGTACCGAATTTTTCCATTCGATACCATATATAGTGGAACCCAAAGGGTGTGTTTGGTTTATGAGAACATGCAGGAAAAGAATAAAAAATATAATTTTTTTATAAATTTGGGTGTTTAGTTCACGGGAACTATGAATCTATAGGAAAACGGTTTTCCAAAACTACCTACTTTTGTTTTAAAATTTTCTAGCCAAAATCAAGAAAAATCTCTCTTGTTGGTGCACTTTCCTGTTAATTTTTTTTTTTACAACCAAACAATACCGAGAAAATCAATATTTTTCATTTCTTTTCTTATCCTTTACTTTCTAGTAAAATTCTTTTCCCACAAAATATTTTTGACAACCAAACACACCCAAAAAGTTATGAGATTCATGAACTGTTGAGATAGTTTATAACAATTTAGTGCAAAAATAAAAGTTAAAATTATTAGCCAGAGCGCTTTAACCTATTTGGCAGCAAATCTATATACGATTCAAGTTCTTTGTTTTTTTAGATCTGTGGGTGTCCCAAAACCTTTCAGGCAATGGACCCAATTTGGGATCAAACTAATCCCTCCAGAAATGGCACCGGCCCACTCGGAAGTTTCCCTGCACATTTGCTTTACCAACTCCTGGAGTAAGCATGATTTGCTTTACCAACTCCCCTATTCCCCGCTGGGTTAGGGTTCAAGTTCCAACAACACATAAGAAAGGACAATCTAGTAATTGGTTAAAATCTAGGGTTTTTTGCATATTGACCTCTATAAATTATTTTAATTTTGCATTAACCCTTACAAGTCTTTTATTTGCATATAGATCCTCCAAAACATATAAAGTTGTGCATAATCACCCTTCCGTTACCATCTGTCAATATAAATTGACTTAAAACCCGGTGAACTTCAAGCTTGAGGTACAGATGATCATTTTACCCACAGTCAAAGGGTGATTTACCACCTATGTTGGCTAATTTTAGTTGTTTTCAGTGTCAGTACCCTAATCCTAACTCCTCTCCGGTCTACCATCACTATGCTTGTCTAGCCCTCCACTCTTGTCTGACAATCCTCTACTCTCATCCGATAGGCCCTACAGTCTCCACGTTTAGACCAAACAGTCATCCGAAAAATATTATGAGTATATTCGCCTTTTTGAGACGATAGCTAACATGAGGTGTGGATGTACACAATGTAATATGTTTTGGAATGTCGATATGCAAATATAAGGTTTCTAGGGGTTAATACACAATTAGACTAGTATGCAGGGTTCGATTTGCAAAAAACCCTAAATTATATATTTTTTAGGAGTTATTAGCGTTAGCCCCATAAATTTAATGAACTTGGGTTTGGTGTTATTGTCATTTTTTCCGGATTTCGAGAAAGAGCTATTGCAATACGGGACTTGTAGGAGGACTTATTGCAAGTTGATTCCTTTGCCAGGGAGCTATCACTACGTCCCCTTTTTTTTTAACCACAACTGCTTTGGGCAGTTGGTAGTGGTACTGCCTCCTCGTGGGCACTAACCCGGGTTCAATACCTGCTCCCCACTGATTGTGGCGCTCCCGCTCGCTGGTGTGGCAAATTCCCGTGGGCCAAGCAGACCCTTCCTCTTGACGGGTTCGGATCGATCAGGTGGCTGTGTGTTGTTCGCCCTGTTGTGATGACTTATGGATCTGGCTATGACCCCACTATGTACACACACACACACAAAAAAAAAATCTAATGTTTAGACTGTAAAACTGACTTATAGCCTGAATCATCATCGAACATAAGATAACAATGCAAAACATAAAAATATCCCTGTAAACCATTTCCAAGATCCAACTGATCTAGAGATGCCATGGATGTTGTAAGACTGCCCATGTGTAACGTCTCTCGGCATGACGCAAGCGAGCATCCAGCTGGACCCACTCACCCTTCAGTGCGGTTGCCGTGTTGCAAAGATATTCGCCAGTGGTGCGCATCAGCAATGGCGGTGGCGGGGGGGAAGGGGGGACCGAACAGGACCATCACCAGCGCCGCCCACTCCACATCATGACCGCATCCAAGTTCGGCCCGACCCCATAACCGAAATGCCCATCTCATTCGACAGCCAATCCAAGTGGGCGGAGCCCAAATCATCGCAGCCTGATCAAGCCTGCACCAGCAATAAGCATGATTAGTGCCCACATTTAAAAGTTCAAAGTGCAGCTGAACCGAGCGAAAGAGACGCCGCCATTGGTGATTGGAGCACCGACACCCTCCACCTGATCCATCACCTCATCGCATGTTAACAAGAGAGAGAAAAAGAGATTAGTTCCTTAATCTTTCGTAAAGCTGTTTGCTTTCTCTGATGGGTAGGTCAGGTTCCATTACCTGGTCTCTGGCTGCGAATTACTCAACCACTGGGTCTTCTTTCCATGGGACCACTGCTTCACTGAGGGCTAAGTGGATCATCAATGTCCGGCGCACTCGAAAAAGATAAAGCCTTTGCCTGGACTGAGTGTGCTGCATTATTGCCCCCGCTGCATCGACGACCGAATCCAGGTTGATGACACCTCGGCCAAGCAGCACCATCAACATTGCCTCTCTCTTTAGTAAAAACCCAACATCATCACCTCAGCTGATATCATCAATTCCCTCACTCATATCATTATCTCTGGAAAGCAGCACCACCACTATTAATTTCACTGATCTTCGGTCTTCCGACATTGGATATGATCTCATCGTATTCGAAAAAATCTCAATCTCTTTACAACTGCAGTAGCAGAACAATTATCATACGACAACCCTATGTTCGTCTTGAGAACAGTTGAAATCGTGCACGACGATGTTTGACAACCTGCAGAGGCCAACAAAATTGGGGGCGCTATCATTTACTAATTTGTCGATAACCATAAAATAGCGTTCGAACGCTAAAAAAAATATAGTCAGAAGTGCCTTGGCTAATAATCCACATCTCTAATCCAAATCATTATCGCTGTAGCCAACCAATCTTGAACTCTTGCATTTCGTAGGAGCCTTTTGGTGACGTCCAAACATCGATGATTTTACTTGTTATGCTTCCATCGAAAATGAGATTCGGCCTTGTTGCAGTCAAGTGCATAAGACTACCACCTACTAAGCCTTCTATAACGAGTTATATCACCCATTCCACCATCATCATTCTTCCTTAGCTTCGTAAGTGCCAGCTAGGTGAGTTGGTAAAGTCCCAGGGGGTTGGTACCTGAGCCTTGGGATCGATTCCCGCTTGCATCGAATTAATAACTGGTAGGGGGCTGCCTTAACCCTTAGACGAGATGCTGAGGGGTTCTCAAAAAACGGAAAAAAAAAAAAAAAAATCTTAGCTTCAATCAATGCCCATAGGAGTGCTTATAGGTGTAGCAATTTCCATCGGAACTTCTTCAATAAATTCTTTGCATATTCCGTTTATGAGATATAAATCGATCTTCATCTTTTCTTCACCTCAGTGGAGGAGCAAGATGTCGGTCGTTTCAAACTCATAAGTCATATTTCTTTCAAACACTTCAAAAATGGAGAACTGATTACCCGTAAAACTTAAGACCCCCAACTATTAAAAAATGATGAGAAGAGAATTATCCTTCATGCTGCAAGTGTGCCCCTGATGATATTTTTTAAGCCATTACCCAAGAGGTACACGTAGATTAGACTATAACATGACGATAAAGCTTGTTCACACTACGGGAAGCTTTCTTCAATCGGCAACTTTGTCACGACTGTTCTTCACATAGGCTGGTTTGATCAACAAATATCTCATCTTCAAGAGTTCCATTCAAGAAAGTTGTTTTGATATTCATTTGATAAACTTTCCAACTTCTTTGTGCTGCTAAACTTAGAACCATGAAGAGAGCGTGCTCATAAGGACACCTTCCAAAGCCATTCCTTGAAAAACACCCATCAGTCTGTCGATGCCATGACCTTGGAGCTTGCTTCAAACCATACAAAGCTTTTCAAACGGCAAACCTTGTTCTCTTCACCTTTCTTCACGGGTCAAGGTGGTTGATCAACAATTCTTTACTCTTCAAAACATCGTTGATTCGATGTTCATTTGATAAACTTTCCAACTTCTTTTTGTTGGAAAGTTTATCAAATGAACATCGAATCGATGATACAATATAAATTTCAAACAGCAAACGACAAACTTTGTTCTCTTCACCTTTCTTCACGAGTCAGGTGGTTGATCAACAAATCTTTACTCTTCAAAACATCCATTCAAAGAAGTCGATTTGATGTTCATTTGATAAACTTTCTAGCTTCTTTTTCTTGCAAAATCTAGAACCATCTAAACTGTTTCAATACGAGCCATCGAACCAAACACTTCCTGAAAATCAATCGCACATCTTTGATTATAATCTTTTACCACCAACGGTGAAATCTTTTCAACTTCGCCATTGAAATTTAACATAAATATCTGTTTCACACCATAGACTTCTTCCCACTTGGAAGTCCATGAGTTTCCAAAGGTTGTTTCTTTTGATATACTCAATATCTTGACTGACAGCATGCTTGCACTTTCTCTTATTCAGATGATTCTTCAAAAAATTGAATGAACAACATCAACAACCAAAGCGAATTGTCCAATCCATCATTAAACTTTTTATAAACATCTCTTGTCCTTGTTATCTTTCTTGGAGATTCATAACCACTTGAAGATGAGTATGGAGGGAAATCCTATTTTCTCTTCATTTTTCCTCCATTACCACCATTAAATTCTTTGTTTACATCAACATCAACCATATGCGATTTTTGTTTCTTAAAGTTGTCAGCCCAATCCAAAGATTCTTCTTCGTTAAACTTGGTATCTCTACTTTTAATGGTTTTCTTAGTGGTGGGATTGTATGACTTATTCACCTTAGAATTTTCAACAATAACCGACAAGAGTGCATTATTCACAATAACCAACAAGAGTACAATTTTCAGACTTCAAGTAACTTGGATCTTCTTTCATATGGCACATGTGAATATGGAATGCTACCAAATTAATATAAGTAGCTGGCAAACACATGATTTAGAACCACTCTGGGTTCTTGAGAGATCATCCCTTCCACACTTTCAGATGGAGCATAAGTCAAGAGATACATCAAATACGCTACGACTATGGAACAAAATTCCGTAGAGATTCTCTTAGATTTCACCATCCTTCTAGCCAACTTTGCTCTGATACCACTTTGTTGGAGATGATCTGAATTGGTGGTGAATGAATGACACGACACAAGAAAAGAAGTGTGTTATCTTGGCAAAAAAAAACATAGAAATAGAGTAGGTCAATGCGGTATAATAATAACGAATTCCTTTTTTCATTGATTGGCTTAATGTACAACAAGTTGCATGCCCCTTATACACACATCGTAACGCCAATCCAAATCTAGCGTAACTAATTACATCACCATTCCCTAAGAATAATATAACCAACTAACATATGGACACATCTCCCATGAACACTTGCCTTTTACTATTCACGAAATTTGTAGAATCTGAAACAATTACTAAACGTAGACAAGCACACAACACAATTAAGTGTGTTTTGCATGTTTTTTTTTTCATTTTACAATTGCTTGTTTTTTAAAATGGGTCAACCTCGAGACATAGGAAGGCTTAATCCAGCTTGAGATCATGCAAAATGCATTGCCGATGAGAAGACAAAATTCATTTGCAACTATTGTGGCCATAAATCAAATAGTGGAAGAGTATCCAGATTGAAGCAACACCTGGCAGGAGGCTTCAAAAACGTGAATCATTGTCCGAATGTACCTCTTGAAGTGAATATGCAGATGAAGAAGCTACTGAGACAATCAATCATCAAGCGGAAAGGAAAAAGAACTTTAATGGAAAAGGTTTGGGCCGTTTGGCATAGTTTGGATCGACTACCTGTATCAGCTGAGAAGTCAGATGATGATATTTCATATCCTCTTGATTGTGAGACTAAGCACGAGAGAGCCCAATTTTGTGCTGGTTATCGTGCTTCACTGGAGAGCGAGTGACAAAGAAGTCAGTTAGTGAGGTTTGATCATAATGGTGTCAGTTTCATTTTCATTTTGGATGTAGTCATGTAGTTTCATTTTCAGGGTGTGTGCTATGTCATGTATAGTCAGTCTGTGAGATACTTTATATTTATTATAACTTATACTTTATGGGTTGTACTTGTGATATGCTTTTTTGTATTGTGAACCATATGGTGTTGATATGTTTTATCATGTTTCATAGCGTGTGTTATCTTATTGTGATGGCTTAATTCATAGACTGTTGCAAAGTGTCTAATAGTTCATAGAAAGTGTTTTGCATGTTTTTTTTTCATTCTACAATTGCTTGTTTTTTAAAATGGGTCAACCTCGAGACATAGGAAGGCTTAATCCAGCTTGAGATCACGCAAAATGCATTGCCGATGAGAAGACAAAATTCATTTGCAACTATTGTGGCCATAAATCAAATAGTGGAAGAGTATCCAGATTGAAGCAACACCTGGCAGGAGACTTCAAAAACGTGAATCATTGTCCGAATGTACCTCTTGAAGTGAATATGCAGATGAAGAAGCTACTGAGACAATCAATCATCAAGCGGAAAGGAAAAAGAACTTTAATGGAAAAGGTTTGGGCCGTTTGGCATAGTTTGGATCGACTACCTGTATCAGCTGAGAAGTCAGATGATGATATTTCATATCCTCTTGATTGTGAGACTAAGCACGAGAGAGCCCAATTTTGTGCTGGTTATCGTGCTTCACTGGAGAGCGAGTGACAAAGAAGTCAGTTAGTGAGGTTTGATCATAATGGTGTCAGTTTCATTTTCATTTTGGATGTAGTCATGTAGTTTCATTTTCAGGGTGTGTGCTATGTCATGTATAGTCAGTCTATGAGATACTTTATATTTATTATAACTTATACTTTATGGGTTGTACTTGTGATATGGTTTTTTGTATTGTGAACCATATGGTGTTGATATGTTTTATCATGTTTCATAGCGTGTGTTATCTTATTGTGATGGCTTAATTCATAGACTGTTGCAAAGTGTCTAATAGTTCAGAGAAAGTGTCAGACAATTCACAAACTCATCTTTATAGCCTAAATTGGATGTCCCCTAGAGTAAATGATTGTTTTTTGTATGTCATTGATCATAATGGTGTATCTAAGGGATATATAGAAAAATCCTCCCAAAGAACCTTCATTTTGCCCATTCTTTTCCCCCTTTTTTCTAAATTTTAGTGATCATGGCGATAAAGAAGTAATTTATCCCTGATTTTTGCCCCGGGCAACTTGGTGATACCGACAACCATAACGATACTCAAAACTCTCTCTCTCTCTCTCTCTCTCTCTCTCTCTCTCTCTCTCTCTCTCTCTCTCTCTCTCTCTCTCTTTTCAATGAGTCGCACGTCTAGTATTCTTAAGATACCCCTCATTTGCTTGACACATCATCTAACTCATTAACCCATTAACTTAAAACCAATCCAACAAGTCTAAACCCAAATCAAGCCTAATAACCTAAATAAGTCCAAATCTGAATCTTAATATCAAAACTAAAATAAACTAGATCTTCGTCCCCAACGGTAGCTTCTTCAATGATTGTAGTGATCCGTCTCTTCCTTCTCGATTTGTTGCATTCTTCATCATTTGGGCTCCAATCACCATCAAGTTCCCTACTCATTAACTCTTGGGCTAGATGGAAACCCTCTACATTGAGGAATCATAATCTCAGTAGAAGTTGGTTCCCAAAGCTTCAAAACAAATACAATCTCTTGTTCCAGAAGTCAGAAACTAGGTCAACCTCACACCAGTTACGAAGACACACACTATTCAGCGGTTTCGGTATCTCTAAGCAAACTCTTAGTGTATGATCCACTTTGAGTTTGAGGGGAGGTGATAGAGTCTATAGATACATACTTAGTCCTTGTATAGGCTTTTTGATCCTTTTGGTATGCTCACCCTTTAGATCCTTTGTACAGTCACATATATAGGGCCTTTGCCCCAATGAATAAAGTGAGGTTTTACTCCCAAGATCTATTTTTCCTATTTTCCTTTTTGGTCTAACAAAAATTAAATTTATTAAAAATATATAAATATATGTAATTACTTTTCTAGGTTAATTTGCATATTCTGCTACAAATTTCTCACAATTACGTGTATTTTGCATGTTTTTTTTTTCATTTTACAATTTCTTGTTTTTTAAAATGGATCAACCTCGAGACATGGGAAGGTTTGATCCAGCTTGGGATCACGCAAAATGCATTGCCGATGAGAAGACAAAATTCATTTGCAACTAATGTGGCCATAAATCAATTAGTGGAAGAGTATCTAGGTTGAAGCAACACCTGGCAGGAGGCTTCAAAAACGTGAATCATTGTCCGAATGTACCTCCTGAATTGAATATGCAGATGAAGAAGCTACTGAGACAATCAATCATCAAGCGGGAAGGAAAAAGAGCTTTAATGGAAAAGGTATGGCATAGTTTGGATCGACTACCTATATCAGCTGAGAAGTTAGATGATGATATTTCATATCCTACTGATTGTGAGACTAAGCACGAGAGGGCCCAATTTTGTGCTGGTTATCGTTATCGTGCTTCACTGGAGAGCGAGTGACAAAGAAGTCAGTTAGAGAGGTTTGATCATAATGGTGTTGGTTTCATTTTTATTTTGGATGTAGCGTAGTTTTATTTTCAGAGTGTTGTGCTATGTCATGTACTGTCAGTTTGTGAGATACTTTATGTTTATTATGACTTATACTTTATGGGTTGTGAACTTGTGATATGCTTATTTGTACTATGAACCATATGGGTTTTGATATGTTTTATCATGTTTCATAGCGTGTGTTATCTAATTGTGATGGCTTAATTCATAGATTGTTGCAAAGTGTCTAATAGTTCACAAAAAGTGTCTAATAGGTCACAAACTCATCTTTAGAATCTAAATTGGGTGTCCCCTAGAGTAAATGATTGTTTTTTGTATGTTATTGATCATAATGGTGTATCTATATATCCTAAAGGGATATATATAGAAAAATTCTCCCAAAGAACCTTCATTTTGCCCATTCTTTTTTCCTTTTTTTCTAAATTTTAGTGATAATGATCGTAGAGAAGTAATTTATCTCCGGTTTTTTCCCCGGGCAACTTGGTGATACCGACAACTATAACGATACTAAAAAATCTCTCTCTCTCTCTCTCTCTCTCTCTCTCTCTCTCTCTCTCTCTCTCTCTTCAATGAGTCGCACGTCCAGATTACCTAAGATACCCCTCATTTGCTTGACACATCATCTAACTCATTAACCCATTAACTTAAAACCAATCCAATAAGTCTAAACCCAAATCAAGCCTAATAACCTAAATAAGTCCAAATCTGAACCTTTATATCAAAACAAAAATAAACTAGATCTTCGTCCCCAACGGTAGCTTCTTCAATGCTTGTAGTGATCCGTCTCTTCCTTCTCGACCTGTTGCATTCTTCATCATCTGGGCTCCGATCACCATCAAGTTCCCTACTCATTTGCTCTTGGGCTAGATGGAAACCCTCTACATTGAGGAATCATAATCTCGGTAGAAGTTGGCTCCCAAAGCTTCAAAACAAATACAATCTCTTGTTCCAGAAATTATAAACTAGGTCAACCCTCACACCAGTTAGATTGATCACTCTACCCTTCCACACATTTCGGGATGACAACAATCGGACACCCCATCAGCAAATAGCCAAATTGTTTTACCTCTGGCATGCCCTTGCGCACACCCTACAACATTCTTTATGATGTTTTCCCTATGTGACACAACAGGACAAAGGCCTTGCTCGCCCCCTAATGGGCCACGACGGGATCAGGTATGTTCCTTTTTAGAAGCTGGTCCTACAACTAATAAGGAACCGCTACAGACTGCATAGACTACAAGAATCATGTGAATATTGCTAATACATTATCAGATACGAGATGGACCTTTCATCTTTTGAATCATTTTCAAGCTAGATACTTGAGACTCCATCAATCAAAACTCACATCCTATAACCAGCAGGACTAATAACCTAATCTGGGAACCTGATACTTCAGTTTTTCAGTGAAGTCCAACTGAAATTCAATTAGAATTCAAAATCAGTCTACCTTTGGGCCGGAATGTTAACAAATAAAGCGGTTATTCCTAAGCATGCTCTTATACCTTGAAAATTCTTCATGACAAGCCGCTAATACATGAAAAATTGAGCAATAAAAGTATTCCATTATCGTGATGCATTTTATGCCATGAAGAAATTGAAACTTCCGATAATTTTATTTCAGCCACAGTTCCTCCAAGTGGCTCCGGAAAGTGTCGTTAAAATGGGCCGGACGAGCAGTTTATACAAGGATTTGAACTCAATTTGGTGGAGTTGAATGTCCATTTTCAGGATGAACAAGTTTTGTGCTACTTCCATTTCTTAGGAACGACCTTTAAGGAAAAAACCTTACGCAAAGTTGAAAAAATGGCAAAACTAATAAATGATTTATCAATGAGAATGAAGTGCTTAGTTAGTGGGTAAGCTTATGCAAATGAAGACATTCTTGATACACGTGAATGTCTGGAGACATTAGACAAGATAACGTAAATAGAAACATTGTACATAGTTGTGAATGGCAATGAATTCAGATTGCTTTTCCACACCAAAAAAAATATTATACAGCCTAAAACGTGAATCTTCAATACCAGATGCTATATCTAAACGCCCATATGCAAGGGCATGAAGTGATTAAGATTTCAAATATGCTCGCAACAGCACATTTACAGTTCAGTTCCTATGATTCACTCTCGCTTGACAAATGGGAATGATTTAAATTCTATAGATATTCCATTTCTAAATAACATAATTTCATTTCTAACTAAAACCACAAGAATTTGTAAGAATCAAAGAATCTAGAACATATCATATGGGTTGGACGTATGGTTTTAAGATAGAACTCACTGTCACGAATCGAAGGCCCTATACACCCTAGCAATTCAAATTATATAATTAAATGTGAGGAATTTTCAGCTAGATATACTTTTATTACTTCCTATTGATTTCAAAATGGTAAAAGCTTTACACTTTCGTTTCTGTCTGATCACTTCATGATTCACTTACAAGTTCAAACCATACAGTAAAAGAACATATCAAGAACCTGAGGGCCTTAAAATTGTTCGACACTCATCTCCCAGTCTACTATTACGTTATTATCATACGCGTGGAATGTAGTGGATCGTCAAAACACGAAGATCTAGTTTCACTAATCCACCGAAGCTTATGCCGACCCTAGAAGAAGCTGCATATAAGTCTGCATGAAGAGGACAGAGAACTCTATGAAAATTTAGAACCTCCTCCATTTCAGTAGTAAAATAACGAAAGCTCTCTAGAAAATGAAGGTTTTGATCTTCGAAGCCCATTCAATCAAGAATGGTTTTGTCGATGACAAGGAATTATTTGCATCCAACTCAAAACAACAGAGAGAGAACAAAAGGTTCTGATCTTTCCATCGAATTAAATGAAAGGTGGAGGTTTTAAGCAAAAACACAAGTTTCTGCAACAGCAGATAAAACCAAGATAGCTGTGAATTAAACCAGAGCTCAATTTGGGTAGAGCAAGAGGTCACCAGAAGACTGAAGCACTCAAAGTTTCAGTGATTGATCGAACCCGAACATCCCAAAATTGCTAGTCCCCGATTGTCGAAACAAAGTTGGGCCTTCTAGGAATCCTTGGAATCACGCAAGCGACATCCGGGGTTGGTGGCGGGACGCTCATCCGGATCGGTAAGTATCTCGGATACAAACTTGATTAGAGAGCACAGCCCACCCAAGAAATTGTGGTCGATGACGCCATCGCCCTCCGCCACATGAGCAAAATCCACTAGCTTCACCCTGGGTTCCGCCGATCTCCCGGCCTCCACCCCATCCTTCTCGTATGCAACCAGGATCGAAGCTGAGTAGAAATGGAATAATGTCTGGTCCTCAAACCAGGCCTTCAGCTCCAGCAGCTGTGCAAGAACCCCGTCGGACCCGCCATAGACTGCAGAAGCGAGGGCGCAATCTGGGTCACGGTTGGGATCGGAGGAGACGAACCGCCGCAGGACCTGCCGCACGTCCCTCGCCGTGAAATTCTTAACCTCCTCCCGGCTGGGGCGCCAGAAGCCGGAACCCCCGCCCTCGGGGATCTGGAGGCCGGAGACTCGGAAGCCGAGGGGGAGGCTGGTGGTCTCCCGCTCCTTTTTGACGCACTTGCGGATGTAGTCGTCGGCAGCGTTGGGGTACCAGGTGCGGGAGCCGATCTTGGCGTCGATTACGGTTGGGCGGCGGAGGCCGGCGACGAGGTCCTCGAGGACGAGGTGCGGGTGGGAGCCGGAGCCGTCGGAAGCGGGGAGGAGCTGGGTGCCGTGGAAGCCGGGGAAGAAGCGGCGGACGTGGGGCGGGACACGGGGGTTGGAGGAGAAGGAGGTGTAGAACGAAACCTCATTGGCGCCGCGGTCGTCGGACTGGAGGGGCTTGTAAAAGAGGCCGGCGCCGTCGACGAGGGGGCCCAGCCCGCCGCCTCGGGCGCTGTGGCCGGCAACCTGGTGGTCCGGGGGCTGAAGCATCGGTGGCGCCGGTCGGGCTCGGGCCGGGTCGCGGCCGCACCGTGAGCTGGTCGCGACGGGGAAGAGAGGAGCGCGGGGTGGGACTAGGGCGCGTCGGACAGGATAAATTCGGGGAAATTTTATTTATGGGGTAAGTTAAAAGGACGGACAACAATTCTAACTTTCTCCGGAAAATAAATATCTCATGATATTTTTCAGCTGGTCAAAGTTATCTTAATTTTCGATGGATCAAATAAATCTTGGCAAATAATATCTCGTCCACAATAAATAATTAATGTTCGATTAATTTTGATGGCATTCTAATATGTCACCAAACTAGAAAAAAATAAATCTTAAGAAAACATTTCCTCGGGATATTGAGTAAAAAATTGTGGTACAAAGTGAGATTGTCAGGATAAATCAATATCCAACCTAATTTACTCGCCAAAAGAATAGATTCATAAAAAAAAAAAAGGAAAGAAATCAAACACAAGTGAAAGTCCAATAGGCTTTCATTATTCTTTTAAGCAAGAAAATGAAGGGGAGAGAGAGAGAGAGAGTCTCTTTCATACATAATGGTAACAAGAATTACAGAGGGTCTCCCATTCAAGGATCAAGAAGAATCCAAATAGGGAGAGAGAGAGAGAGTTCCATTCAAGGATCAAGGAGGATTCAAGAGATAGTCATCCATGGAAGAGGCTCAGGGTGCGTGCGGCTCTCCCCACCTATTATTTTGGGTCTTGGGTTGTCGATAATCCATCGTGGTCTGGCACGTCGGAATGATGGACAGAGGGGACGTAGTGGTCGTCGAAATAAAGGTCGGAGGGGGATGAAGTAGTCGTCAAAATAAAGGCTGAAAGGGACGAAGGTTGTTGAAGATTTCGGGGGAAAGATCGTCTTGGGACATTGAGGATTTCTACAATGATGAGAGATTGAATTTTTGTTGGTTTACCTCGGATACAATTTCCTTGCTGGGCAAGGAAATATATCCACCCAAAAAAATTATTTTCGAGTTTTCATCAGCAAAAGAACATCAGAAATTTTGAACGAAAGAAAATCTTGTTTCCACTCATTAATCTATTTTTTAGACTTATTTCCGCCCCAAAAGAATAGACCCTTAGGGTGCGTTCTTTTCATTTCCACTCACTTATGAAAATAAAAATGATGTTCAGTCACTTATATATCTCTTGACTTCATTTTCATAGACTTGCATATCATCTATTCTTTTGGGCCAAAGAAAATTTAGTGATGAAATCTATTTCTTGTTAGCTACGAAGGATAAATATTTAAGTATTAATATTGATTTAAATAGATTAAATCCTAATTAGATGCAAATAATTAAATATTAAACTTACAACGTACTTTTATATTGCTAGAAATATATCAAGCAATGGCTAATAAAAATTAGATTAACTCCTTACAAATATTTGGATGGTTATTTAACTAGAACAAAGATCATAAAATTTAGATCTTATGAAGCATGCATAATTTTAAATTTACAAAAACTAAAGATCTAAACTAAAGAGTTTAGAAGGAGCATGTTTGATCGAAGTGTGTAAGTATTGTTCTAAAAGTCGATTGTCCCCTGCGTGCGGATCTCCCGGCAAGGACTGGTAGAGATACGACGACCCAATCGGTATCCTCTTCCTCTCGTCGGCACGACTCTGAGAGGGTGTTACGGCGAACCCCAAAGTAGCTTTTAGGAATCCAACAAGTAGCAAAGATCAAAAAGTAGAGAGAGAGAGAGAGAGAGTAGAGAGTGAAAGGTAGAGTTCTGGTGCTTTACTACATTTTGTTGTAGTCACGAAACCACTAGTCTCGGTGGGATTTATAGCCCACCCAAAGCTGACCATTGTCAACCAACCAATTCATATAACATTTACTTTACATCATAGTCATTCAAGGGACTCTAATAGAAAACCCAAGTGACCATTGTGTATTCTCATTCTCGAGATAACAGGTGAAATGACAGAGGCATTAAGTTTGTGCGATGCGTTTTCATGAGCGATGCCTAAAGCAATAAGTATGATGAGAAGCAATTTTGAAACACTTCATATGTGTCTCATCATACTAATAGGTTCACAACATAACTTCTGGTCTCTCGCATGAAATCCAACTCTACCTACTTGCTCAACTTAGGATATTCTAGAGGGTGTTTAGGAGCAACCAAGATAGGTAGAAAGACTAAAGTCTAAATATCTTTTGCCACGATAAATAACCTAAGGAGGTCTCCATATGCACAGTGAGAGCACGGTATGACACGGACTAAGTCTCCTACTAGAGCATATGTGACAACTTACTTAATGATTTTCTAGTAGACCTAGCAAGAAGTCAAATCGAACTACCCACTAAATTTTGCCCATATCAGTATTTTTTGAGGCTCACTCTTTCAAGTCCAAATCCTTATATAATTATCAATTAATAAGGTAGATTTTACTAAAGTTCAACTTTATTCATTTACAAGAATTAAAGAAAGATAACCTTCTTTGTGATCAATCTTTCGATTTTTATTTTTATTATCGAAGAAGCTATCACTTTAACTTCGGTATATTTACTTAAGTAAGATATGAAATTTTATTCATTTGTCAAAAAGTTCAATCCTTAGTTAATCCTGCAAAACAAATAGGGTCATCCTAAAGCAGTGATTCCCACACATCGCAAGTACTTGATTAGGACATGTTAACCCGATTGTGTAGTGATGTTCAAAGGGATAAACTTATGTGGCAGTGCTACACACTAGGAATTGAAAGAGTGACAGACTGATAGTTTGCCAAACCTATACAGGTCATCCTCTCACTTCGCACAATAATCCCAGTATGCATTCAGCATAGGTGAACTCACACACAAGTTGTCCAATATTCTAGTTGTGAGAACAATTAAGGTATGATGACACACACTTAAAAGTAAGTAAAATGCTAGCAAAAATGGTATATGTAAATACAAAGTGTATACAACTACATGCAAATGCAACCGAAATATACTATGTACATTACAAACATATTTCTAATTTCTCCCTATATAGTCATGGAGGAGAAATCATGTCTAGGGATTTCCTTAAAAGGGATTTCCCAGATGAATTAATGATATGAGTGAAAGATAAGATTTCCTCCTTTCTCATCCAAGTCTGAAAGATCCTAGAGAAGATACACGACAGGAAACAGGAGCCGAAACACTCGGAGGTGAAGAAAAATTCTTCCGAGGGGTAGAAGTGGACTGCGATTTTGGCTTGTTAGCATGAGACTGTTTTCTCCCAGATTTAGAGGTTAGTACCAGAATCTGGAGATTCTAGTAGAAAGGCTTGATGTGTTCAGTAGCACTATAAAAATGATAAGTCAGGATTAATTTTCTAGACTTGCGTATTACTGGCGGTTGCTTCTTCTGAGGAGCAGAAGGAGGGTTCTCAACAGATTTTGGGGACTCCCCTTTCTCTACTGAAATTGGAACTCTCAAGGAATCTATCACACGATCCTTCTCAGCCTTAGCTATGAGTGTTGCCTTAAGATTAGCATCCATCTTCGGGTAGCTTTCTTTGACGATATCAATAGTAAGTATTGTGAAGACATTCTTTGTTGCTATACAATTCTTGTCGTGTGTTTCCCTAGCCAAAGAATTTTCTAAATCAAAGATTTTGCAACACATCTTGTGATGATATTTCTGAAGGTTCAAAATCTATTCACCATCTTCTATAATCGTTGTCTTGAGATTTTTAACATCTCTTTTTAGAGTGATATACTTGAATTTCCAACAGCTGAATTCTCTCAAACGATAAATTGATCATTTCCTCCGTAGATAATGAATTTTCTTGATTTTCATCATATTATTCGTCGTCCACAGAGGTTAAGGTGTAATCAGAAATATCTTTCACGGTACTCACGAATGCAATACCACTGCTAGCTTCAAACCTAGAGTCATATGCCCCAGCTTCAAACTTTTCCACTTTATATATTCCATACATAGGCATATCAAAAATGATTCATTCCTGGTTAGGACACTCGCTAGTAGAGTGACCATATCTCTTGCATTTAACACTGAGACCAAATGTTTGATCCTAAAGGTTCCTTGTCCTCAGGTATTTTGTTCAACTCAATAAATTTGGGTTTCCTAGAAAATCTAAGATGGATTATCTTATACAAATTTCTCGTTCTTTGCCCATTTTCCTTTGAAGCCAGCTCTTTTTAAACCTCTGATTCATTCAATTCACTTTAAGGTATTTTTTATTTATCTTCGTAAATAAGGCCATTTGTTCATTAGGAAGACTTAAATCAGAATCAGTACCAAACGCCTCTACTCTAGTAGGTTTATGGGTTCTGAAGGTGATGCCCTTCGACTTCCTAACTCGCGGCAGAGTCTCCTTATATATATATTTTTCATTTCCTGCGAGTTCCCCTGGAAGTATTGTGTCAATGTCATTGTTCTCATCAATAGCAATCACTTTGGGTTTGAACCACTTTGGCATCAGTTTGGGTCTAAACCACTTTAGCAAAGACCTCAAGATTTTTTGATTTATCTGGGAAGTCGAGATGATCTGCAAGAAAAATGATTCAATAACAATTCCATTCAGCTTAGAATAGAAGCCATCAAAAGACTCGTTCTTGTTCGTAGACAAACTCTTAAATTGAGAAATCCGTGTTTGAAGTTTCGCTCGACGAATTGTCTTAGTGCCTTCATGGGTTATAGATAGGGCATCTCAAGCTTTCTTCAAAGTTTGCGTGGTAGAAATACGATGAAACCCATTTGCACAAATTTCAGAGTAAATGGCATTCAGACCATTCTAGCCAAGAATACATTCAATTCTTTCAAGCTCAATCCATTCGTTAATAGGCTTAGTAGTAATAGTCATAACCCCTCAACATCACAATCAATAGTTGGCATAGTCCAACCCTTCTCGATCATGCACAAAACTCGAATATCGATGGAATTGAGGAAGGTCATCATCATTGCCTTCCAAAAGGGATAGTTCAAACCATTGAACAATGATGGAATATAAATGACATTTTCCTCTCCTTGGACCTCCAACGAGAACAAATCAAAAAATATAAAACCAACTTAGAGTCTAACTAGGTTTAAATAGTCAACCAATAAAACCGTGCTCTAATACCAATTGAAAAAGCACAAATCCCTCTTTGAAAGGATCAGGGGAGATCGGACTAGGGACGACGACGATCTAACCAATAAATACCTCCTTCGATCCCCTTGAATGATTGGCACCTGGTTAGACTCTTGGTAGATTAAAATTATCTTAGATTATGTTCTATCATCATCCTGAATGTTATGAGTTGCATGCATGGTGATTAGATGTTGGGTGGTTATCTCTCTTTCTGTGTGTGTGTGTGTGTGTGTGTGTGTGTGTGTGTGTGTATGTGTGTGTGTGTGTACAATCTATTCAGAGTAGGGTTTCTATATATATGTAGTATAGGGCAAAAGCATACAATGCTTGCATGCAGAATTTATATTATAGCACACATATAAATTTTATAAGGAAACCCTTCGTGGAAAAAAAATTTCACTAGCTTCATGCTGGATGATGAGAGAAATCCACTAAAATACAAGATCAAGTTTCATACTTGAAAACACAAACACACGAGCCCTACCAGAAGTAAACCCTCTATACCTTGTTGTCTTTCTCTATGAGTGGTCTAGATGCTCACCCGCGATGCCGCACAGACACCTTTATTCACTCAAGCAGAGACACCTAAAAGCATTAGCCTTATTAGAAAGGCTAGAACGCATCCAAGAGTGAATCGCACCCCACTATGGATCTATCATTATATAAGGGGTTACTTCGCCAATGTAACCCGTCCCATGGACTGTTGAGCGCCCATTTAGTACGAATTATTCTTTCTTTATCATGCATATAGCATCACTTTTCTATGTAAAATTTTCATACTATATGTAAACTGCATGATTCTCTTTGCACCACCATATAGTACAGAGCCCGATAGTTGAAATGATCCTTTTTATCGATAATCGCATTTGAACCTGATGAGCTTCATTTAATTTGTATTTTTTAGGGAATTGATCTGGTTCTCAACACAGATAGGTCAAGGGCTTAATGACTAAGCGATAGATATTCTCACGATGAGTCGATAGAGGATGCACAACTCGTTTGGAGGCTTTTCTGAAAATCGATGGAAAAAAGGATAATTGTGATATTCGGCTGAGAAATGAAGTTACCAAGCCGACACAACGCACTATTCAAACCAGAGGTGAATCACGGGCATTATAATGGGCTTAATGGAGGATGATGATGTTGCAAGGGAGGCGCGGATAAAACCCTAATGCCATTTCCTTGCCCCTCCTTTCTTTCTTCTTTTTTCTTATTTTCTTTCTCCTCTTTCTCTCTTACCCAATTTGTACCTAATCGCATCGCATCACAACCGTCCATGCATGCAAATCCTAGCTGTACACATCCATCCCTTTCTCTCTCTAGCTCTCACGTCTCCACAGTGCGTAAGCACCCCCTCGCAATCCTCTTTCCTCTCGGACTCCAGAAATCCCGACCCCTCTCTTTCGCGACCCGTTTCTCTCTTTCCATAGCTATCTCTCCCTCTAAATCTCTCTATACTCATCTCACTATCCAACTCTAGCCCCCTCATTTTGAACGTCTTTCTCTATAAAATCTGGTCCCGATCCCCTCGCGGTACCACCCCACCTCTTGATCTCTAGCTTTCCTTCGATTTCCTCATCATAAGCCCATCGCAGCCATCCCTTGAATCTGAACCCATGCAGCCTCATGCTTATCTCTCTTGTGCGATCCCAGCTGTACCCGTTCAACCCTCGCGATCTTCTCTTTCTCTCTTGCCCTATCCGAACCCATACATGCATGTAGTTTCCCGAACCGATCTCTATCTCACGTCCTCTCACGATCTCACGATACCCACGACCAGCCATTTCTCTAAATCCCCCGAGATCTCTTGCCCCTCTCTCTCCTACTCGATCGGGAGTCACCCCCTCTGATGTGATCTATACAGCTTTTCGTCTCTCTCTCTCTCTTTCCTTTTTCTCTCACTAGCTGTCATCGATCCCAACCAATTCCCCCTATAATTCTGGTGATTCTTGGCCTCCCCCCTCTCGCTCTCTCTCTCTCTCTCTCTCAAGTTAATCACAGTTGTCCCTTGAATCAATCCGGCCACATCCGCAGCCCATGCAAGTCCAGATCCCATTCCCCTCATCTCTCTATCTCTTTCACTCTCCTACTATAGTCGTTCCTCTTATCTCCCTCTCAATCAAACATGAATCTTTCCCTCTATATAAGAAACTATCCAAAACCCTAAGAAGGAGGCTAGCTTAGACCACCATTCATCCACCATCCGGCAACCATCTATCATCTTCCACCGTCACCAACCCAACCATCTTCGATCGAAACCCAAATCCTCCACGCTCTATAGATTATCATCATCCCAAGATCGTCATTGTCGAAGCTAGACGCCGTCACCATCGGAGCCGCACACCATCATCCCTGCAAAAAGCTTCAAGCATGCTGTCATCTCTTAGACTTTCATTAATGGGATTTGTTCGCGTTGATATTTTCGTTATGAATTGTATGAATATGAGCAGCTAAACCCCTAACTAGGGCTAGGGGTGAAACTAGGTTTATTTATGCGTAATATTTGATCTTATTTTATGCTTTAATTTACTTCATCGATTGGTTATTTGATAATCTTTAGTACATATCGCATGCTAGCTTGCATATTCTCTAGTATCTATTATTGACTCCGGGCATAGTGGATGCATAGGGAAGTTCTACATTAATGTAATATCGGTCGTAACGTGCTTTGAATAACCATCATATGATTCTTTATTTATAATTTAACCTTTAATCTTTAGAAATAGACAGCTCTGTGATCCAACTTCTCAAAGAGACGTTGACACGTCTATAAATTTTCTAAGATTTGGACATTGACCTTGGTTACGCCGAATGCTAGGGAGAGTCCCTGTGTAGTGTCGATAAGTTCCTTCATGCTAATCATTATCAACTGTCTAGATCTAAGATTGAGAGATTCTCCAATTTTATTGTTAAATTTCCGGTTGTGATGACCATGTCATTCACCCCCAATTGAGCTTAAGAATCAATATTTTTTTTGAATGCATAAGCGTAACCCCGAAACCCTAGTTCTCATCCACTGATTATTCATCAACTTTATTTTATTACTTTTATTCTTGCATGTTTGTTTAAGTTAGCATAAATTAATCTACTCGCTCGCCATTGCAGATAATTCCTCACTAGTTTAATAAAAAAAATTTCTTTAATTAGTTTTCACTCAAGTCTCTGTGGGATCGACCCGTATTTATCATTGTCTATCAAATAGATATCGTACACTTGCGGAATAACAATTTAGAACACATCATGGGCCCCAAAGGATTTTACATCGGTTCGTCTGAATACCTACTAAGGAGAATTAGGCTTCTTCTTGCTTGATTCACTCAAGCAAGACCCGACCCTCTTCTGCTTTACATAAAAGAAACCAACAAATGGGATTTCCAAGAAAAGATATAGATTAAACCAAACTAAACCCACACATCGCACGTCTCTCAGGTGTGCATCTAAAGGCGTGTGATGGACTATTGAGTCTCTAGAAGATCTTGAACTGCTGTGATAAACTTAACTGATCTTTAGGAGTGCAAGTACTATGTACAACGGCTCAACAATAAATGACTTACATATAATTTCTCACAAATTGGTTTGGACGAACAAATTAACCCAACAAAGATGAGACCCCGCAAGCGATAACAAACCTGGACGCGCGAGATTGTGCCTCTAGATTGTGTCCAGGTTGCATCTATGTTGCTTCCAAGATCCTGGACATAACAGTTAACGTACTGTCGCGCTCAGGTTGCAACCAGGAACCCCACTGGGAGGTCTTCAGGGATATGCTTCCTCCATTGTTTCGCCACCTAAAATATCCACTGCAACACACAAACACCATAGGATCAACAATTTATTATTCAACTTCACTACATCTTCACTGCACAGTAATACATTGATTCAAAAAGATAATGAGGAATGGTTGTGATTACGATTGTGCGGAAGGGACAACAACAATGGATGGAACGATAGAGTATACAGTTAGGTTATATCTGGCCTTGCTGGGGTTTGTATAAGGTGACAAGAAATTTGATCGCTTCCCTCAATTTAATAATATTTTATTCTCTAAGACCACATGAGAACCTAATCACAATTATTTGATTTTGTTAGCAGCTTCATTAGGTTTACCTATTGGCCAATATCCAAAAGACAACTCACTTTTGAGATCGACTTATAATGCATCCAATCTAATACTATCCGGGGGTGGTTGCTAGCGACGATGGGTGGCGGTCAGTGACAGAACTGGCGTTGGGCGAGCGGCAATTGCTGCTTGCGTGGGACGGGCGTCAATTGCTGGTGGCGGACGGGGCGGTGGCAAGTGTTGTTGGCATCCCCCTAGGGTTCATCCCATGACCCATTGTTCCGCAAATCAGAAGATACCACCTATGCAGGTTAGGAATGGGGTTGGCTATGGCGTTGGATAAATAACAATATTACACACCCTATGGTGTCACACCCATCTCTTAGATTATGTGGTGGGGCTCTCCATGGAACCTTTTCCACCAAATTGATATGAAAAATAAATAAATAAATTTTCCTTCATGCTAAGGAAATTTGTATAAGATGTTTCGTTTGGGCTGCAAATGAACTAAGCCATCATGTGATCGGTTCGTGAACAAGCCTAGTAAGAACTCCTTTTAGTGAATCAATCGTGCCTCCTCAGTCATTAGTTGCGCTGAACCCAAGCCTATAGTTTAGGCTCGATTAAGGAACAAGTCGAGCTCAAACAGTCCAAAGCTCGGCTCGATTTAATCATAAATCAAGCCAAAATGAGCTTGAACAACCAAGCTTTTTGACCAAGCCAAGTTCAAACAGCCCAAAGATCGGCTTGATTTGATCATAAATCGAGCCAAAATGAGCTTGAACAACCAAGCATTTTGACCAGACCGAGCTCAAACAGGCCACCACTGTCGCTGCTTGAGCAACCTGTTGCCATCACTATTGCCCATGCAGCTTGCCGCCTCAACCATCGGGTCCTGTGCAATCCACTACATCCTGCCCTTCTTCTGTTTTCTCCTTTTGCTCTTATTCCTCATCCATCTATTTCGGGCTTTGCCCATGCATCATGCCTAAACTACTAGCTTGTGCAACCCATCGTCTTGCCTCGCCTCCCCTTCCCTCCCCTCCTTCCTCCTCTAACTTCCTCGGTTAGTGGGGTGCCCTTATCTATGAGGTGCCTATATCAAAATCTATTTTTGGGTTGAAATTTATGTATCAGATGGGTGCTATCCGATGAGTGCCCTTTTGGTTCTAGTAACTATATTTCTTTATCGATCGTATTTGAGCTCATATCATGAATATAAATCTTGGCCTGACTCTGACGCAAGAGTGGCATGTGAGGTGAATTATTTTTCAACAAATTTTTAAAAACATATTAATCTATTATATAATAAAATAAAATGGATTCAAAGTTTTTTTTTTTTTTGACTAAAACGGACCTATACAACACTTCAATTGGCGTATAGTCTATATGGCCATTGAAGTGGCGTATAACTTGCGCCAATTGAAGTGAAGTATAAATCCATTTCTAACATAAATCAAACTTTGAATCTGTTTTCTTTTATTATAATTATAAAGTAATTTATTTTTTAAAAAATTGTTGATTATGTTTGGGGAATTGATATATAAACTAGAAAACTCTGAATAGCTTCTACTCCCACCATTTCTTTTTTTTTTTTGCTACAATGAAATCATCGTAGCAAAAAAAAAAAAAGAGAAAAATCTCGCTGATTTTTTTTTACTACAGTGAAATCACTGTAGCAAAAAAGTAACAATTTGTGTAGATTGAGTATCAATATTTGTGGATCAGTACAATCTATGTAGATTGTTACTCTTTTGCTACAATGATTTCACTGTAGCAAAAATCTATGAATTACTATAGCGATATGGACTAAAGGAATATTTTTTGTCATTTAATGGGGAGAAAAAATCAACAGAGGGACTTATTATAACTACATCTTTTTAGGGAGGGACCTGGTCCAAAATCATCTTGTTGTTTGTCATTTTACTAAACCGATATCTTGTCAGGGACCTATCACTAAGTCCTCCAAAATTAAATGCCCTTATAGTTGGTCTTTCGCACTATACGCCAATTATGCTGGTGTTAACAACGTTGTCGGCCTTAAACACCATCAGAGTTGGCATCCCAACCCAGTCGCCAACTCAGTTGGTGTTTGATTTTCTTTTATTTTATATATAGAGTGCTTGATGTCCATAAAAAAAAAACCAATTAGAAAATCCTTCATTGTTTAGGGTTTAGTGTTTAGGGAGTAACTCCAGCAACCTCCTCCATAAGCTCCTCAACAAAGAGGAGCCCAACCCACGTCACCCACTTTGAGCTTCAAGGAGGCTCCTCAAAACATCCTACTCCAGCAGCCTCCTCCATAGGCTCCTTAAAGAAAAAATGGGACGGCTAATAGCTGATCACGAGGGAGCCATTAGGTAGGCTTCAACCGCTCCTCAACAAAGAGGAGCCCAACCCACTCCCTCACTGCCTCCCTCATCGATAGAGAGACTTCAAGGAGGTTGTTGGTTCAAGGAGGCTATTGGAGATACTCTAAGGGTTGAGGTTTAGATGTTAGGAGTTTAGCGTTTAACTGTTAGGAATTATACAAATTAATAACAAACTAAATAAACTTAATTAATCCTTAAAATATTTTACAATATACATGAAATAATTATTTTTATAGTATAAGACTTCAAAACTTCCATTGGGCACAACTAGCATACTACATTTGTAATAACCCACAAAATTTATTTATTATTGACAAATATTGTTCAAAATATCAAAATTAGGTTATAAAAATGATTAAAAAAATCCACAATAACCATTGCCTAGGACTCATTGAACTGTGCGATTTCATATATAATTTGCTACTTTTGTTGGTCGCCGCTGGCCGAACCTCCCACTGGACCATCATCGGCCACCGGCCGCCGCCGCCTGGCGGGCCACCGCTGTCGCCGCCAACTACCATTGTGCTCCCCCCCCCAACCAATCGGGTTAGCCCTTTTACCTTGGTTGGGTTAAGTAAATTAAAATAGGTTAGACCAAATGAAGTTTGTGTTAACCAATTGCATATGTAGGTTTAGCCGAATTAATTTGATCAAGTCAAATCAATTAAAGCTGGTACGATTAGATGGGTTTAACCCAACATGGATCGAATCAAAATTTATCAAGATGGGCTATTTGGTCCAAATTAATTAGTTGAATGGTATTAGACCCAACCCGATACTATTAAGCCTGGTTTAATGGGCCAAACCCATTAGAACAACCAAAATGTTTTGAGTCCAATTGGGCTCAGCCAATGTAATTGGATCCAGCCAGTTAGGCTCAGTCAACTAAACTTTGCTCAACTCAATGTTAGATCAATCTCGGTCTTTATAAGTAAAACCTAACTGATGAGACCAACCCATGACTTGAAATTGAGTTTAGTTTGAGGTCTTGTGGTAGAGCGACCAACAATCATGTGATGAATTTGAAATAGAAATAGAATACAATTTTTTGTAACACATATAAACCCTAATTTTATTTTATGGAATTTTAAAGAAATATTACATCAGTATTCGCATCATCGCTCCACCGCATAACTATGAGAGTTGACCCACATTATTCTTATTAAATATATGTTAATAGAATAATTTATATTCCACTGTGTTATAAGCAATTGTTGCTTAAGAATGTGGAAAGCTTGTTTTCTTGAGGGTGTGTGGCTAGTTTGGCTGCGACCAAAAGTACTTGGGTGTGGGGCTAATCTAGTTACGACAAAAAGACTTAGGGTGTGGGGCTAGTTTGGCTGCGGTCGAAAGTACCTGGGTGTAGAGCTAGTCCGATTGAGACCGAAACGACTCAGGATGTGAAACTTTGTCTCGACTGAAGCCAAAAGAATTCCAATTGGTCAATAATTCCACATTTACAATATTGATAATAACTGCTGGTGAATATTGCAATTATATAGTAATTCATTTAAATTGAATATCATGTGATTGATGAGCCTGCCGAGCCAGTGGAAATATTTGAGGCTTACCTTATGTTGGACATCCTAACCCTTTAGCTCGAGAAGTTGGATCATAAGAGAAATGGTGAGTGTGCCAAAGTCTCCTCATTGATATCATTAATCAAATTAATTCCTTCTTTTTTACTTCAAAAATGAGAAAGGCAATACAATTATACATAGCAAATGAAGAAATATTACAACCATCTAAGGTATGTGCACTTTCATGTGTTTGGGACTAGATTTTTTATTCTTGGCCTGAATACTTCTGCACTTACGTAGACGTTATGGAGAACTCGTATCTTTCTTTAACAGAAGTCGGACGCCAAACAAGTTATCGCCCTCAATATTTGTCAAATTGCATTGAAAAGAAGAAAAAAAAAACCCTTCAAATTAGATTTTTACAAATTTCATTCCTTTTTATTTTTTAAGAATTTCCGTTCAGATTTTCATGGGGTGTAAATAAAAATTCCCTTATTATAGAGGCGAGCTGTGGGCACCGTCCCAATATGTGCACATAGGTCTAGTTGATGGCTCTCTAGAGTCTATTTTATTCGGATACGCTCTTTTCATTTCCGCCCAGCTAAAGGAAATAGAAATGAAGTCGGCCAAAAACTTCATTTTCACCCAACTTTAAGTTTTGGGTTGTTTTTGGAGGAGCAAACCAAGCGAAGAAATGTACTACTATTATTCTTTTCGATTCATTTCTATTTTCAACTAATAGAAATAGAAATGAGTTTTATCTTGGTTTCGTACTCAAAATCAAGCTTTGTTGCAATTTAAAACTGCATCAATTCAAAACTAGTAAACAAGAAAAAAAGGGATCCCAACAAAAATGAGATATGTGCAAGATATATCTCACCGGAAACGAATTAAAAAAATTTAGGAAAAGTTTGACATAAGTCCTTTTTGAGAGATGACTTTTAGTTGCAGGACACGATAATTTCGAAATATAGCTCAAGTCCCTCCGGACGAATATATATTCTTTCTAAAGACAAATGTATGCTCTTTCTGAAACGAATGTATACTGTTTCGGAAGACGAATATATACTCTTTCTGGAGACGAATGTATACTTGTAGGGATCTTAGCTAATAGAGCAAATTATAGTGTCCTGCAGCTAATATTGCAAAATGGTTAAGGACTTATACCTAATTTATCGAAAAATTTATCATAAGGTCATTAAAGGATTTAGGCTTTTCCTGCAGAGAGGACTAGAGAATATGGATTAGTGCAAATCTATAAAACAAGGAACGGTGGTTTTGTGCTAACTAGATAAAAAGGAACCAAATGCTGACTAGACAAAACTCTCCTGTGATCACAGTCGTCCCTATCTTCTTCCCCCGATCTTTCTCTCTCTCTTCCTGGATCTCTCTCTCTCCCCGTATTTCTCTCTTTTCGATTTTCTCTCTCTCTCTCTCTCTCTCTCTCTCTCTCTCTCTCTCCGTCCGTCTCTCTCTCTCTCTCTTCGATCTTTCTCGTTCTCTCTTTTCATCTCTCTCTCTCTTCCTGATTCTCTCTCTCTCCACGATCTCATTCTCTATCTCTCTCTCCACGATTTCATTCTCTATCTCTCTCTCCACGATTTCATTCTCTCTCTCTCTCCGTCTCTCTCTTCCCGATTTTCTCTCTCTCTCCGTCCGTCTCTCTCTCTCTCTCTTCGTCTGTCTCTCTCTCTGATCTCTCTCTCTCCGTCCGTCTCTCTTTCTCTGTCCGTCTCTCTCCGATCTTTCTCTCTCTTTCTGTCTCTGTCTTCCTGATTTTCTCACACTCTCTCTCTCTGTCCGTCTCTCTCTCCCCGCGTCTCTCCCTCTCACTTCACTTATCCATTCCACTCTCTCTCTCTCTCTCTCTCTCTCTCTCTCTCTCTCTCTCTCTTTCGGTCTCTCCCCCCCACAATCTCTCTCTGTGTTATTTCAAAACCGGACCGAAAGGCGAACGGTAAAGGCATCCAATTCGGCCCAAATTTGTTCAAACCGGTGGTTCAACCATTTGAACCACATGAAAATATGTTTTTTAAAATAGATATATACTAAATTCTTCAATGACAAGGTTTGATTCCTGGGTTAACATACAAACTGGTTTATTCAAAGACTGAACTAAAACATGTTCTGGTCCAAACCGGTTCAACCGGCCAGTCCGGTCATACAAACCGGTTTATTCAAAGACTAAACCAAAACATTTTCCGGTTCCGGTCCAAACCGGTTGAATCGCTCATCCGATCCGATTTTCAAAACACTGCTCTCTCGGTCTCTCTCCCCGTCTCTCTCTCTCTCTCTCTCTCTCTCTCTCTCTCTCTCTCTCTCTCTCTCTCTCTCTCTTCGGTAGTACAAAAACGTTGTTATAACCGTGATACCATCTTAGCTGGCATCACGAATCAATCAGAAATGCTAGAGCCAACACCTCTCTTCACAATAGTTGTTTAAATCAGAGAAGCCGACGGGTGCAGTTCGGGCTGAGTGTGATGTATCTGTTACGGTAGCTGTCATCATGTGGCTATGATGCACCCCGAGAGATGCTCAAGTGTTTGTTATTGATTCGTGATGATAACTTAGTGATATCATGGTTATATGAAAGATTGGGAACCCAAATCTTCTGCTGCATTTCTCTTCCCCATCATTTGCCCTCGAAGTCATAGTCGTTTGGTGCACCCAGACTCGACCGATGCATTGCACTTATCCCAACCGATAGGCAAAGGGACGACAGTGATCAGGTACAACCTGGAGCATATGTCAGGGGGCCAATAACATATGTTTCTTTGCCTGTCGGTTTGGACTGAGTGCGATGCACGGGTCGGGTATGGGTGCAACGAACGACTGCGACTTGGGGGACAGACGAAGGGGCAGATAAATGGGGCAAAAGATTTGGGTTCGGAGGTTGGGGGGCAGGGCGGGTGGGGGTGGGGCGATGGTTGCCCGCTTCGTGCCAATCGGGGGGTGTATTGTAGCCGAAAGCGGCCCGTTGCATTGCTGACATGTGTGTTGCCGCCGAAGGGGGCCTGCTGCAGTGCCGACAGGCACGAGCATGCACTGGTAAACAAATAAAACGCACCGATAAGCAGATCTTTGACTTTAGAATGTTAAATCTGTGGCGAATGGAGCTCGATTGCCTGAGACAATGGCCGGAGAAGAAGTCAGGCGATCGGCAAAAAATCACCTTACACCTTTGTGATTTTCGAATGGAAACATTGTTTCCTCTCCATTTTGGTCGAAATTGATTTGCACTCAAAACGTTAAAACAAAGCATCTAGGTGGATCGATTTCGACCCCCTTAAAAAACCCAAATTAACGGTGGAGATTGCGGACTCAACTCCTACGGAGCCTGAAGTGGGCCCATTGCCGAAAGGTTTCAGGACACCCGCCGAGGTAAACAAAAAAATAAACCAGACTGACGTCAGTAAGAGCATCTCCAACCGTCCGCCATATCTGTATATATGGCGGACGGGATCTCCCAACCCCATTGCAAATGAGCCGGCATATATGCCGGGGGGCTGTTTGGCCGGCATATATGCCGGACTTCTCACCCAAATGGCAGCCCCCCCTATTTTATTGACTTTAGGATTAATACCCAAAAAACCCTTCAAAGCCTATATATATAAAATCAAATGACATATATATCCTTTGTTAAATTTATACATAAATATTTTAAACTAAGTATACGTATTAATTTATTAATATATTTTTAACAAATTTGGTACCGTTGGAAAGCTCTCATCGACGCCTTCGAAAAGAGACTAATATCTAACATTTTTGGAGTTATTTTTAAATCATTAAATATTATATTAATTACATAAATAATATAATTTTGTGAACTAATAAACATATGGGGATCTATTTAATCCACCCCAAAGAAAACTTGACATATAATTTATTATACACACCAATAATCGAAATACATCAAACTTGTAATACATTTTAACCTAGAAATACATCAAAATTAGAAGAAAAAAAATTGTCTTAATTTTCTCCATTGCCGAGCCTTTGCCACAAGTGTTCAATGAGTGCATCCCGAAGTGCAAAATGTGCCTCTCGATTTTGTATTTTCTTATGTCGAGTGATAAATCTTCGAAATCGTTCGGCGTCGTCGACTTTCATCTGTTCACGAGGAATCGTCGGAACTTCAGAAATCATCGTTGTTGGAGTAAAATCATCAAAATCAGGATCGTCGATGCGCTCATCCTCCACGGTCATGTTGTGTAGTATCACACAAGCTATCCTGATGTCGTGTATAAATCGTTTATCCCAGATACGTGCTGGCCCCTTGATGATCGCAAATCGTGCTTGAAGAACTCCAAATGCCCGCTCTACATCTTTTCGAAATCTTTCGTGCTCTGTTTTGAAGTGGTGTTTCTTTTGACCCTGGGGATGGGATATAGATTGTACAATGGTGGACCATTTGGGGTATATTCCATCGGCCAAATAATAACCAGTATCATAAGTATTTTCTAGAATATTGTAATGAGCAGGAGGGGCGATACCTTGTGATAGTTTATCAAACAAATTTGAAGAATTCAACACATTGACATCGTTATTTGATCCTGGTAAACCAAAATATGCATGCCATATCCACAAGTCGTATGATGCTACTGCCTCGAGAATAATCGTTGAGCCTCCATAGCGTCTAGAGTATTATCCCGCCCAAGCTGTTGGGTAGTTTTTTCATGCCCAGTGCATATAGTCTAAACTACCCAACATTCCCGAAAACCCTCTCTTTTCAGATTTCCACAGGATTCGTGCAATATCATCTGCATTTGGGTACCTCAAATATTCTTCTCCGAAAACTTCTATGATAGCTCGACAAAAGTACTTCAAACATTCTTGCGCGGTTGACTCAGCTATCCTAATATATTCATCATTAATGTCTGCTGATGTTCCATATGCTAACATGCGATGGGCAGCGATAATTTTTTGTAAAGTAGACAAACCTAATTTATCACATGCATCTCTCCTCTGCACGAAGTAGTCATCGTGCTCTTTTACCCCATTAACTATGCAAAGAAATAGACTCTTACTGCAACGAAACCTTCTACGGAATATGTTTTCGGGATATATGGGATTATCAGAAAAGTAATCCTGGTAAAGTCGAGCATTACCTTCTTCTCTTCATCGATTGATCACCACATGGCCAGGAATCGAGCCTCTACGTTTTTCCTTCTTCTTCTTCGCAATGCATTGAGCAATGATGACATTGTTGGTGGTATACACTTGAGCTAGTTGAGATATGATTTGATCCATCCCATCTAACTCTTCCTTCCAATCTTGGATGTAGCTCTCAAATTCATCATCATCAGAAGAAGAGAAACGTGATGGTCCAGCTCCAAAGTTCATTTTTGAAACAGTGAAGTTGTATGAGTGTAAGAGTTGTAGGATATCGAAGAGTCAGATGTATTTATAAGGGTTTTCTCAGTCTTCGAAAAATTTAACCCGACAAATCTTTATCATCTTTCTCAGTCTTCGAGGAATTTGACCCGACATAGCTTTGTCCTTTTCCCAAGACGATATGATTCAATTTTACTCGGTCTTCTAGAAATTTTACCCGAAACAGCTTTATCCTCTTTCCAAGATGATATGATTCCATTTTACTCGGTCTTCGAGAAATTTGACCCGACACAGCTTTGTCCTCTTCCCAAGATAATATGATTCAATTTTAGTCGGTCTTCAGGAAATTTGACCCAACGTAGCTTTGTCCTCTTTCCAAGATGATATGATTCGATTTTACTCGCTCTTCGGAAAATTTGACCCGATATAGCTTTTTTCTCTTCCCAAGATGATATGATTCAATTTTACTCGGTCTTCGGGAAATTTGACCCGATACAACTTTGTCCTCTTCCCAAGACGATATGATTTGATTTTACTCGCTCTTTGAGAAAGTTGATGCGACACAACTTTATTCTCTTCCCAATATGATATGATTCGATTTTACTTGGTCTTGGAGAAATTTGACCCGATACAGCTTTGTCTTCTTCCTAAGACGATATGATTCAATTTTCCTCGATTTTCGAGAAAGTTGATCCGATACAACTTTGTTCTCTTCCCTAGATATGATTCGATTTTACTCGGTCTTCGAGAAATTTGACTCGACATAGCTTTGTCCTCTTCCAAAGACGATATGATTCGATTTTACTTGGTCTTTGGAAAATTTGACCAGACATAGCTTTATCCTCTTCCCAATATGATATGATTCGATTTTACTTGGTCTTTGAAAAATTTGACCTGACACAACTTTGTCATCTTTCCAAGATGATATGATTCAATTTTACTCGGTCTTCGAAAAATTAGACCCGACACAACTTTGTCCTCTTCCTCAGACGATCGATATGATTCGATTTTACTCGGCCTTCGGGAATTTTGACCCGATACAACTTTATCATCTTCCCAAGACATCTTACTCTCTCCCTCCTCAAGAGCCATCTATTATATATAGTGACATCTTACTCTCTTCCTCCACAAATCTTACAGCCTTGTTCTTATTCACCTTCACCCTTTTGAAAATATTTATTCATCTTCCTATGTTTTCGAGCTGTGGAAGGGCATTCTCCAACGAAGAAGACCGAGTCTTATGCTTGGCTTGGCTTGATGTTTCCCAAGATCCGATCTTGGGTACCAATCAAAAGAAAGATAGGCTATGGGAGAGAGTCCAAGTGGTGTTCAATCAAAATGCCAACTACGATAAGAGGAGCTACAAATCCTTAGAGAGTCGATTCCACATAATTTCTAAGGTCATAAGTCTATTCCAAACTTGTTATATGAAGATCTATCGACATAACATAAGCGGCACGAATGAACTAGATATCGTAAGCATATTCCAATTTTTTTTTATTTATATATTTTTCTAATATTTTTAATATATCTAGCTAACTTGTGTTTTACTATTTGCTTATTATAGATTACGAAAGTCAAAGAACTCTATCTGAATTCCGACGCAAAGAAAGTATTCTAGTTTGACCATGTTTGGTTGATCTTGAAGGATGCAGAGAAGTGTGCCGATTCTACACCTCAAAAGTCAACGATGTCTCAAGGATCGGCATCAAACTCGTCCGCCTATATCGATCTCAACACGGATGGGGATGAAATTCATGTCATGGATGAAGATCGGTCCCTGATCTATAACTCATCACGTCGCCCTACCGGAAGAAAAAAAAAATGAAGAGGGCGAAATCGGAGAACTTCGATATAGAAGACTACGTTAAAGATATGTCACGTAAGAATGATGAAGTTTTTTCCAAAATTAATCAAGTCTTTGATAAACAATATAGTGGTAGGGAAAACATGTCACAAATGATGATGCATAAATTAGAGAACGAAAGAAGAAAATTAGATCAAAGAGAAAAACAACTCCAGCTTGATCGTGAACGCGAGGATATAGAGATCCTTATGATTGATTTGAATACAATTGCTGATTCGATTACACGTGCAATAATGCAAAATAAAAAAGATGAAATTACGAGGAGGGCTGGATATTATGCAGGTTCATCGGGAGGATACGGGGAAAGGGGGTACGAGGGTGGCACTCAACAAGAAGGTGATGCCTTTGGAAGAGATGACTATGAAGGAGGCGGGTACGGAGGAGGTCAGCATGGAGGAGAGGGATATCGAGGAGGTCAGCACGGAGGCAATCAGCACGAAGGAGGGGGATACTAAGGAGGTCAACACGGAGGGAGTGGATACAGAGGAGGAGACGGAGGAGGAAATGAAGTCGGCGATGACCTACCGAAATATTAGTGGTTTTATCTACTTGTTTTTCTTATTATATCATTTACTTTCATGTATCGTAATATTAGTGTTTCCGTGTACTTGTTTTTATGTACTTTATAATTTTTTGTACCGTAATATTAGTGATTTTCTGTACCGTAATATTAATATTGTGGTTTCCCCTAGGGCGGGTTAAATAGATCCCGATGTTAGTTTGCAAAAATAAATGTTATTCTGAATAGCCAATATATAATATATCTCATTATTTATTTAATAATATTATAGATATACTATCATATATGATTATAATAATTATTTTATTTTTATAATTATCATTTAAAATTTTAAAAAATGAATTCTTAATAATTAAGTGTCTTTTAAAATAATTTAAAAAATAAGAAATTAAAATAGAGGCATATATTTAAAAGATTTATAAATTTTATCTTAATATTTGTTATTATATTATTATTTAATTACTTATTATATTATTATTAATATCTAATATTTTTAGATTTAATTTAAAAGTATTAATTATTATACTAATTATACAAATAATAGCTCACCAAATAGCTTGAACATAATTAAGGTCGTTTTGAAATAACTTAAAAATAAAAAAAAATGAAGACATATATTTTAAAGTTTAATAAATTTTATGTTAAGGAATAAAGAATATTCTAGAAAGATGCTATAAAATGGAGGTCATGATTGGAGGATAACTAAAATAGAGGACCTCTATTTTAGAATATTCTAGGAATATACTCATTTTGCAATGGCAAAATGGGGCAATGGTTGGAGCCATTGCCCCCATTTTGCCATTGCTAAATGAGAATATTATAAAAATATTTCTATTTGGAGGCCCTCCATTTTGATTAGCCTCCAACCATGGCCTCTATTTGGAGGTCCTTCATTTTGATCAACCCTTCATTTCTTGGATATATTGATCATTATATTTAATGTATATAAATTTTAAAGGACTTTTTTAGAATTAATGAAAATGAATAATCAAATAGCAGCTTTGTCATTTTTATTTGAATCTCGATAAATATATCGATCAAAACGCCCACATGCATAAATGCAGGGTTATAGCATGCGGTTGGAGGAGCCCATCTGTCGTTTATGGCAAATGGCAGACGGTCGGAGATGCTCCAAGATGCTCTAAGAGAGAGAGAGAGAAAGACAGAGAGAGAGACACCTGCGCCTCCTTCGCCTCCGCAAGCCGCCGCCATGTTTCGTTGGTCGCCGACACGTTCTGTCTCCGTCGCCTTCATAGCCTTCGCCGCAATTCTAACCTTGCTCCCACCCCAGCGATCACCGGCGGCCGGCACCCACTCCGAACTGGTAACTCCTTCACTTCCCTCTCCCACCCTCAGCTTCGTATTCTACTATACTTCGACCCTCGACCAATTCTAAAGATTGTTGGGTTTAAATCCAGGGTTCCATTTATTAATCCACACTCCATACTGAGGTCTTTTGTAGGGGAATTGTATGCATCGCCTGTTGATGGTGGCCCTGTTTTTTTTTCTTCTGGGAAGAGCTTCTGCAGTGTCATTCATCCCTCACAAGGACCCTGTGTGTGTTGTGGGTCACAATTTGCTAGCTAGCACTGCATCTGGCCAGGAAACCAGGGGGTAAAATGGGTATCCATGGACATAATGATAGGATGGATCATCCCCTCTTGTTGGGACTTGGGAGATCTTCCACTTAGTTGAATCTAAGTGGTTGTGTCTTCTATTGTTTGTCAGAGAGGAATCAGTGTACTTTGCGAGTACCGATTGTTCTGATTTGAGCCTAATTAATTGGCTGAAACCCTCTTTAGGTTATTAGACCCAACCTTGATTGTCAAGCTGTCCTGCCCCCAAGGAGCTCCTCAACTCCCAAACAGTTGAGCCTTTCCAGTCTTCTGGAAGGCCCAGCCTCACGGCATGCAATCGTCTTTTCCATCATAAGGGTTACCTTCTTGTTTTCTTGCTGCAGTGAGAACTATAACTGAACTTTAATGTAATATTATTAAATTAATAATCGTATTAATCTCCTGAAATCAACATCGAGTGTACCGCATCACATGCACTGTAATTTCTAAGCAACAAAAGGAGCTTGGGTTCACTATTTCTTCAGTTTCTGTTTCAGTTACTTATCTCTTTTCTTTGAGTAAACAACTCATGCACTGATATGATATTAACATACTGCAAGAAACAAGAATGTTCTTTATCTTGACTCCTGCCACCAGGTGAGTCCATGTAAAAAAAAATATGGGAACTGTTATCTTAAAAAATCGAAGGTAGGAAAGACTTCCTGTTTGTACCTCCAATTTTCTTTGCTTTCATTTTGACAGTTGCTGTACATGCTCTTTGGCCATGATAAAATGCAGGCTGTTTCAGGGGAAGACGCGGCTTGCAAAGGGAGCATTAGTGAGGTTTTGCTACTCAAGGATGCATTGAAATATCTTGATGCCAATTTTTTCAATGATACAAAGGTAATCAATATTCTAATTGCAAGATAATCTACTTGGCACTCTATCACAAGCAAGGTTCGAAATTTCCATTTCAGTCAATATTTCGGCACTCTGGGTATGGAGATATTTCGACAGTGTGGAAATATTGTGATTTTATAGAAATGGTGGAAATATTAATTTTTTTAATGAAAATTTTCAGTGAATCTCGAAATAGTCATAAACCAAGTATATATACACAATTTGGAACACTCAGATAATATTTGTACCCTATCTAGGGGTGGAGAGCTTCACAAAGCATGTATTTTGTATTTGAGTATGTGAGTTTTGGACAGTCTTGTTTGGTCCTGTTTTGATTTATCTTTTTTAAATAGTTTTTAATTTTTTTTGTGGATAAAAATGTTTTCAAAATAAAGATTAGTTGATTGTTAAAATAATGCTTCAAATGATTTTGAAAACAGACTTAAAAGAAGAAAGTTGTGCAAGTTTGAAATCATGCAAAAATTATGCTAAAATGTGAAACACTGTTTTTTTACAAGTCTGGAAAAATAAGTTTTTATAAAGAAAAGCTTTTATTCATTCAAAGTTTTCTTTGACGGACCATAGTTTTCTAGATGTACTTGTAGTTCTACATCTTGTGGAATTTTTTGAGCTAAAAAAGAGTTGATTTAACCAATTTTCTCAACATACAAATTTTATGAAAACCGAAAAGTTGTTTTCTCCTACGAAAACTGAAAGTATACTTTTTGATTCACTTGTTTTTTTTATTTTTTTGATATTTTTATTGAAATCAAAATGAGGGTATTTGCTTATTTACATATAATAACTTAAAGTATTTTACTTAATATTATTATATGTAAATAAGCTGTTGAGAACCAGGACCCCAGTCCCTTTTATAGCCAGTCAGTACCAACATTTCAGTGTCAAAACTCCGAAATTTCTCGAAATTTTTTGAAATATCCCGAAATTTTCACAAAATTTATGTGTCTCAGTGTCTTTTCGCACGATAAATCGCGATATTTTGCATCGACAAATATATCGTGCAAAATATGGTGATATTCTCGTGAATCCCATTCCATTCGATACAACATATGAGATTTCGTGTCGAGTTTTCATAAAACCGAGATATTTCATGATATTTCACGATTTATTTCGAGATTTTGATCCTTGATCACAAGTGTTTAAAATGCAGGTATCGAGCCCCTTTTTGAAAAAACCCCACAACTTTAAGAAAAAACCCCCCAACCCATACGGCTGATACCTGATATATATATATGTAGTACATATATAATATAAGTTTATCAGCCGATATGGGGTAGTTTCGGTACCCGGGGGTTGATTCGGGACTGGCCGGACCAAAACCGGTATGTACCAGCTGGTATGTACTGGTATCGGCCGGTATTTAAAACCACACACACACACACACAGACAAAAGCTCACGCTCAAAGTTGATATAAGGTTGCTTGAATAATGTTTTGTAGGTGCAAGAAATGGCCAAAGGTGCAGAAGAATTTAATATTCCCGCGTTCAGAGTCAATCGTAGGCTGGTTGCTTCTGTAGATGGAGGGTTGCATGATCCATCGGTTTTGGTTTTCAATTCATCCTGGGGAAACATTGAAACACCCGGTAAAAGCGGAAAATTCAATTATCCTTCTCTCTCTGAAGTGCAGAGGCCAAATAGGGAAGATGATATTGCCTTCATGACTGTAAGTTAATACTCTCTCCAAAGAAAAGTTAGAGGTTTTGCAGCCTTTTTGTATGGATTACTCTTACCCCTTTATTATGTCTAATTGAGAACCTACCAGGTACTTGAACTAGGTGCGCTTATTAGGACCAAGCAAATCACTTCTTTTGAACTTACTGGCATTTTCCTTCGAAGATTGAAGAGGTTATGTTTATCTAATTTTCTACATTTCTTCAGTTACTCATCATGTCCTTGATTTATTTGAAAGCTTCCAACTGATGAATATTATAGGAATCCACCAGGTATGATCATGTTCTCGAAGCTGTGATTTCATTTACTGAAGATCTTGCGTACCATCAGGCAAAGAAGGCAGATGAGTTGCTGGACCGAGGAGTATATTTGGGTACTAATTAAAGTACCAATCAGATATCATACTTAGGCCATTCTCTAGACTATGATCTTTTATTTAACGTGGATGTGGCAATTTATTTATTGGCCGAGTCTGTTAATTTGTGTGGCGCTCGCGTTTGTTTACCAGCAAGGGAAAAAAAGTGTTTTGCCAGTGGCTTTTGGTGAGAAACTATATAGAGAACAACTTAGGCTTGATGTCACCTGTCCGCCTTGATGAAAGGGGGCCATGCCCCTAGAAAAGCCTTCGATTGGGGGCATGTCATCAAGGCAAAGTCTCTAGGAATAGCTTCTTGCTGATGTGAACCCTGAGATTCCTCTCTAACTTTTTGAAAGCAAAGTCACTGCACGAATGTTGTCATTTCTTCAAGCTTTGGAGATTTGTGAAAAGCACCAGGTGTCCCACACTAGATAACCTGTATCTCCAATCCAGGGTTCTATATACATTTTTGCTTACTAACCATGCTTTAATCAAGCATCTTGATGTCATGTTTTTTCTTAGTTATTCTACGAATGTCATTTTCTTAAAACCTCATAACATGGTTTTTCTTCTGAAAATACTATCACCAGAGATTTACCAGGATATTATTCCTGATCACTTGATGTCATCTTTTTTCTTCTGAAAATACTATCACCAAGGAGTTACTAGCCTATTATTCCTGTTCATTATTGTTACATTAAACCTATGATATGTAGACACCGGCACGGGTGTCGAGTGTCGACACGGACACGGGAGTCGGACACGTCAACATCATAAAAGATGGATACGGAGACACGTGGGTATATATATACATATATATATATATATATATATATATATATATATATATATATATATATATATATATATATATATATATATATAACAAAATTATGAAATTGATATAAATTAAATATTATTACCCCTTCGGAATTCGACTCCTACACAGTCTACCATTTCCCTCTGTTCACCCAATTGGAAGAGGGAGAGACTCACAACATTCGGTTTAATAACATGGTGTGATAGTATCATGCCGTGTCGACACGGGTGGACACGGGAATCCGTGTCGACACGGGTTGACACGGCTCCGAGGGCTCAATTAGAGGTGTCCCCCATATCATAGCATTAAACAAACATTCTGTAGGTCCTGATTATTGGATTACCACTTCCTCACACCAAATACATGTTCTTGATAAGGATACTTGGCCCAGCACTTGTGTATTATCAAGCCATACATTTGAAGTCTTAGATATATGTATTTTGTATTATATTAATCTTTTATTTTTTGCCGGTGGAATCATTGATCTCTCATTGTGGTGATTGTACATTCCTTTATTTTATCAGGTATGTTTTAGTATGTTGTAACAAGCATAGCAAATTTGCATTATCCTTATATTACGCAATATTCGAACCGCCAACCAGAGAGTTTGAGGATCTCTCCTCTCTCTCTCTCTCTCTCTCTCTCTCTCTCTCTCTCATGTCCATATATCAATCCGCCTATCCAACTCGCCATTGCGGATGATGTATACCCTCCCCCATCACTGTCATGCATCCTCTGTCTAATGCCGACGGCCCCTGATCTTTTCCTAGTTTTGTCAAATGGACGACTTGCGGAACTCTCTCTCGCCCAGATAGTTTTCTAGCCTACGCCGCTCCAAAGCTATAGCCAAACATAGTTGACCCTTTGATTAACCTTGGTTATTACAAATTGTTGGTTGTTGGTCGTATATATCTGACAATGTTATGTCATGATATTGCACATATTGGCTAGTTTCTTCAGGCCTATTTCTATTAAGTACGTGGTGGTCCTCAAGATAGTGTTATTTTTGTTACGCTTATTTCACTCTCCATTGGACTGTTGAACTCACTATAAATGCTTACGAGGTGGGGGATCTCCACCTCAATCTTTGACGGTCTGTTGTGTGTTCCTTGGCTATTCTTCTCTCTTGGTGGGGCACTTGAATTCCTTGACTTGTAAACTAGATGTTGAGTTGTTGCCACCACTTTATCAGAGGTTATTTGGTTTCATCTTCTCCTCAGGGATGTGGGGGTTTCCCCTTGCTATTATTTGCCAAGAATTCTTTTTTTGCATGAGTTTATTAAGCATATAGAAGTGGACTATCACTTGTTCGCCGCCACTATCTTACTCGGACACCCTCCTTGGCTTATGTGCCATCCATACTGTAGACTTGACCATCTCCACGTACGCATCAGTTCCAAGGTTTAAAACTCGGATACCGGTACCGGTATCGGCCGGCGCCGAACCGGTTTGGACCGGTACCGGCCGGTTCCGGTTGAACCGGTACCGACCCTTTTTTTTTAAATTGTAAAAAAATCTAAAAAAATCTTTAAAAATTCTAAAACATTAGAAAATAAATAGAAAAAATTAGAAAATAAATATTAGACTACTTTAGGGCCCTAGTTTAGGTCCTTTAGGGACCTTAGGAGTTAGGACTTAAGAGTTAGGGCTTAGACTAGGCCGTTAGGGTTAGTTTTAGGCTTTTAACCTTTTAGAAATTTTAGGGTTAGAAATTTTAGGGTCAAGACTCAGGACTCAGGAGCATGACTATTTAGGGGACAGGGTCACAGGGCTTTAGGGTTTAGGCCCTTTGGTTTAGGAATTAGGATTTTAGAGTTATGAACTTATGAGTCTTATGACTCTTATAGGCTTATGACTTATTATGAGTTTATGACTTATGAGTGATGACTTATGATTTATGAATTATGAATTTATGATATGACTTATGAGTTATAAATTTATAATATAGGAATAATGATTTATGAAGTTATGAGTCTTAGACTCTTAGTAGTTAGGAACTTAGGAGTCTTTGAACTTATGACTTATGAGTTATGAGTTATGAGTCTTATGACTTATGAGTCATGAGACTCATGACTATGACTTATGAGTCTTATCTTATGACTTCAGAGTTCAGACTTTAGAGTCTTGGATTCATCATTCATCAAGATTCACAAGCACCACTCCCCGAGGTGTATGATTAAGAATCTTGATGAACTTGTCAACTATTGTCGAATCACCACTCCCCGAGGTGAATGATTGGACAGTAGAGACCTAACTGATGGATGGTATTGGTGGTGAAATGGAATGGGTTTGGGGGGGTTTATATAGCCTTCAAATCCCCCCCTCCCACTTAATAAATAAAAGACTTTGGAGGGACCAAAGCTAATAATGCCCCCCCTCCACATGCAATGGCTGGGAATGCATGTTTAGCCATGTGGAGGGAGGAATCCAAGGGAGAAAAACAAAAAAATCAGCCAAAACCCACCCACCCCACTAATGCTGTCGGATAGGGCCTGAACCGGCTGGTACCGGTTCGTACCAGCCGGTACTCGGCCGGTTCGGTCCTGTACGGTTTGGTACCGGACGGTTCAGTCTGGTTTCGGTCACGGATGCTCGACTCGGCTCGGCCCGGCCAAAACCGGTACGTACCGGTATTGGCCGAGATTTGAAACCCTAATCAGTTCTCCTTGTTGAAATGCTGGATGTTTGAACCACCTTGATTTTTTATTTTTTGGTGGTGGTTGAATTAGATTAATTTTTTTATATATATATATATATATATATATATATATATATATATATATATATATATATATATATATATATATATGTTGTGTTATACTTCTATTTATTTAATTTTTTTCGTGGTAAGCAGTTTTGCAAAGTGTTGACTATGCAACATTGCTACCCATCATTTTGTGTAAACTACTTCTTCCATTGAAGTATTCCATACGAAATAGTTGTTAGTATCTTACGATACGATACGGGTATACATATTGTTTTTTTACCTATCGTAATATACATAATACGATGCGATACATACAATGCAGTGAAAGTGAGGGCTTTGGGGTTTGGTTTGTTTTTGAAACTTCTAAAATGATTTGTTTATAGTCTTTTGACTCTTTTTGTTTCTTAAGTTCCGAAAGGACCATACAAGTCCGTCTGAGTCATAAAACACTTTATAACCCTTTATAATCTTTAGTGAAGAGAGATTTTTTTTTATAGAGTTTTTATGGGGTTTCACAAATATTTTTTGATAGTTCTTTATAGTTATCGGAATCCAATGTCGGGGCAAATACATGCAACTTTTTCAAGCTATGAAGAGATTTGGAAAAAGTATCAATGTAGATCCCAAAGTGCCATTGAAGGTGAAGTTTAAACTTATTTTTCCTAGTGTCTCGGAGTGGGAAAAAAACATTTCCTATTTAATTATTTTTTACTTAAAATGCTAGATAAGTGGTAGAAGAAATCTTACAATGAAACAAATATATAAATAGATCATATATGGTTTCTTTTTTATACAAATATTCACATCATACTTTTGGTATAGACTAATGCTACGTTTGCTTGGAAATGAAAGGAAATGCCTTACTCTTCTACTCTTTAACTTTTCATATTAAGTATTCTCGTGTGTTGTTTTATATATATATATATATATATATATATTTCAGAAGGAATGGATAAAAAGAGCCGTTGGATATAAAGACAATTGACGGTTAGAAAAACAAAGGCTAAGATCTCTCCGCATTCAAGAATGGCAGGCAAAGTGACTTAGGGGGTTTTTACCATCAATCCGGAACCGCCCGATTCTAATGGCCCCCCTGCTGGATGGGGATTAAGGGAAACAACTATTCCGCATGCCAATTACCCCCCCCCCCCCTCCCTGATTCTCTATCTCTTCCCGTCAGTTACGCCAACCCCCCCCCCCCCCTCTGCTCTCTCTCTCTCTCTCTCTCTCTCTCTCCGTCAGTTACGCTAACCCCCTACCCCCCCCCCCCCCATCGCTCCCTCTCTCTCCCCCCCGTCAGTTAAGCCCCCCGCCGCCCGCCCCTCCCTGATTCTCTCTCTCTCTCTTCCCGTCAGTTATGCCAACCCCCCCTCTCACCTCCCCCTCTTCTCTATAAACCATCAAACACCCCACCCCCGCTCTCTCTCCCCACCGTCACCACCACCACCACCGTCATCACAACTGCTACCACCACCTCGGCCGGTGAATCACACTCTTCCCAGACCGACATAGCCCCAGTCGGTCAATCGCACGCTTCCCTGGCCAGCGGGATGGTGGTGGCTGTTGATCGAGCTCTAGCACTACTCGATCGTTGATCGTCCGGCTACCCAACGACCTCATGCTACCCATCCTCCGATCTGACTTCCCTCCTACCCTTCGGTCTCTGGCGTCACTAACGACCAAGGTGGGAGGCCGAACCTCCTCCTCCTCCTCTCTCTCTCTCTCTCTCTCTCTCTCTCTCTCTCTCTCTCTCTCTCTCTCTCTCTCTCGGGCTGCGCTAAAGGGGACAATGCCGTACGGCTCGTACGCCGGTCGGCCGATCTCAACGGCTCTGTCTCCTTTTGATCTGGTCCCAATCAAGAACCTCCCACGGTCGGTCACCATCTCTCTCTCTCTTTTTCTCTCTCTTGACGCTGTAGTGCTGGGGTGCGATGCGCCGGTGGTGGCAGGAGGTGCATCCCGTCAAGGCTGGAGAGTGATGCACCGGCAGTTCGTGTTGCTATCCTCTGCCCCGATCAATCCCAATTTTTTTTTACCACATGTTATCCATTATTCCAATTATCAATCGAAATTGTTTATTTTTTGGGTTTTTGTAGATGTGAATCAAAATTGTGTCAGTATGGATTGTATGTATCTTTTCTCTGTGATGGATTTTTTATTTTCTTCACAACTTTTGTGGATTTGGTGGGCGAGTTAGTTGTTTTTTTTTTAAATCCTATTTTTTCTTTTGATCGGAAAAGGATGATAATGAAGAGAATGAAGAGAAGGTTACCTTAAATTCAGGTTTATCATACTGTATTTTGTTTGAACAATGGGGAATTATGACATTTGTAATGACTTGGTAAGAACATCTTGGTGACCTTGGTATTATGCAGATTTTGGGATCTTTGAATGAAGTCTCCTCTTTTCAGAAAAGATTGCACTCTTTTGAATTTTGAAAAAATATTGTAGGTCTTCTATGAAGGAGGGAAGGAAATTGGGAGTAGGCTAATATGTGGACTCTTTTTTATCTCCTAGAATGAGTGAAAGGAATTGGAAGTAGGCTCTCTGGCTATGCAGTCAAAGTCGGTAGTCGGCCCTAGTCGGTCCTTGGCCGACTAGGACTATTCGGGACTAATTCGGGACTAGTCGACCAAAACTTATTCTAACCCCTCCCCCCTCCCTAAACATATATAATATATGAATTAGCATAAATGTCAATAAGTATATGATATTAGTCGGTTAATAACAATACATACCTTCACACTTCACAGCATGGGTATAAATACATAAGTAACAGAACACAGTTGTATTGGCTTCATGCCCATGTCAGAAGACTCAGAACTAATAATTCATCACAATATTTGTTTGATGATGTTTAATCTGTGAACAACCCCAATTTTGATTATAGGGTTATATGGATATCAACAAATAAACAATAATTATTTGTCTACGTTTTTATCTGAGATTTTCAGGTGCTCAACAGATGATTACAGGGAAAAGCCATAGTTGTGAGTCTTGCAACTCAAGACTTTGAGCCAATGTAAAAAAATCCAAACAAAATTGCTTGCAAAGACTCCTTGCAAAAAAAAAAAATTGCTTGCAGAATGCTGCCTGGGGACTAGTCGGCAGTCGCTAGTCGAGGACTAGTCGGGATTCCGCTCAGCAATGACATAATCGGAATTAATCGATCAACAAAATGCCGCCTGGGGACTAGTCACCGACTAGTCCCGATTTTGATACCATAGCTCTCTGGTGGAAATGGCTCTTGGTTCAACATGGTCCAATTAGTGAAGGAATTGGTTCAACATGGTCCAATTAAGTTGTGAGCAATTTTTTTCAATTTTCTTTGTATTATTTTTTTGTTTCAACATAGTTCGTGGTTCCAGTTTTAATTCTATTTGGTGCCTAATGCACACTTCTCTCTCTTTATTTGTTTGTGTTAAATGTGGCATTGACTTTCCTTGCTCAAATCTCTTTTTTTTAATTTTTTTGTTTTATCCAATCTCTTAATAGAATGAACGGAATATAGAACTATTATATAAATTTTATATTTGCTACATAGAATGCTATTTGTGTGCTTTCTATACCTAAAATTTTCAACTATAGCTTTCACATTGATGGCTTACTGTTTAACAGAATATAGAAATATTTCTATACGTATATTTATAAATTGAACATAAAAAAACACTAAGGAATAAAAATTTGAGTAGTAGTTTATGCCTATGTTTAAGATGATGTTCTCTAATATCTATAGTTTTCATATTGCTGGCTTACTGTTTAACAAAATATTTTTTCTCTTTCCCTGTAGCTCGTTCATTAATACAGCTTATTGATTTTTTAAAAAGGCATTAATATAGGTTGATTTTTCTTTCATTTTTCATAGCTTTAATTAACAGGGGATAAAAGGGAAAGCATTAGTATTGTATGGCTAAATCCGGATGCAATTCTTAAGCCACAAATGCTGGCCATTAATATTTGAATTGTTGTTCTACCCGTTAATCTTTGCCGTTGAATTACCTTGATAGGCACAAGCGATATCGGACCACACTTTAGTGACTTAGGCTTTTCATTTACTTGGCATCAGACGGCTATGGTTCTATTCAGTCTCGAACACTCTTAACTCTGGATTAATAAAAGCGTAATTGTTCCCCATTCTCAATGCTTTCTGTGCCTCCATTTTCTAGCCTTATTACCAAACAATTATGAAATTGATCTGTGTATACTAATCGGCTTTGGGCATCTATAAGGAACTAAATAAAAATATCTCTAATGCATGTTTTTTTTTATTGACTTGCTTAGTCTAAGTTGAAGATTTGACAATGAGTTGTTTTTTAAAATCAGTATGAATAGGGTATTTAGTACATAATGTCATGTTTTTAACCCTATGGAGGAGGATTAGGGAGTTGTGTCCACACCCGAGCTGTCCAGAACCCAATCGTTCCATGAAAAATCGACTAGGCGATCACCTAGCATATGTGCCAAAGTCAAATCGAACGTGGGTTTAATACCATCTCGCAGTTCAATAACACAACGTGCATGGAGAGGGAGAAAAACAAAGTCAAATCAACCTGTTATATTGGTTTAATAATTGAACTGAGGTTTGGGGTTAATGGAGATTCGGCGTCAGGGGCTTCTCACATCCTCCTAGGTATTATGAGAAGGTCCTAACTTCATCCCCAATCTTGTAATCTGAAGCAATGTTTCTCGATGTTCTTGAACGGAATATAATGCCGGAGCTCCCACTGTCGTAGGCTTGACTTCGTACCCGTCGAGGCTTTCGTGGAATGTTGTCACCGCTCCCTCACCCTATCTGAGGGAGAACAATGTTGTTCATGTCGAATGTGGGTGCCTTCACAGATTGTTGTTGTCCTTGAAGAATTATAACCTCCTTTGAAATATTATCGCCACTTTTGAATTATTATTGCCACTCTTAAAATATTGTCTCATCCTTCAAAATTGTCACGCCCTCAAATTTTTGTTTGTCGCCTTCAAAACCTTTTGGGTGCCGATAGGTACGGGCATTACTAGTGTAGTAGTGTGTGTGTGTGTGTATAATGGCGATACATTGCGGCCACTTAACGTGAGGCTTAATGTGCAGTCGCCCCCCCGGGGGTATTTTTGGAATTTTTTTTGGAGGTTGATCACTTACCCCTTGATAGCACACATACAAAATTTCAGCTCAATCCAAGACCTATAGGCCGTTCAAATGTGATCGGCTTTTACCGGTCGTTCATTTTTACCGTCATTTTGATGAACACATTTGAATGACCTACAGGTCTTGGAATGGGCTGAAATTTTTGTGTGAGCTATCCAAGGGGAGGTGATCAATCCCCAAAAGAAAAAATTTTGAAAAAAACCCCAGAAGGGGGTGCCGCACGTTAAGCCTCACTTTAAGTGTCCGCACAGTATCACGACCCTATATATATATATATATATATATATATATATATATATATATATATATATAATTAATTTAATTGTATCTTACGATATACAATACGATATGATATGATACACGATATGACAACCTTGCATAAGACTAAGATTTTGATTTGGGCGACAGGTCCTCTTCATGGAATCCCATATGGATTGAAAGATATCATATCAGTGCCACAGTATAAGACCACTTGGGGTTCAAAAACATTCAAAGATCAAGTCCTTGACATCGAAGCTTGGGTCTACAAAAGGCATGTTTCAAACTTGGGAATCCACTTCATGCTCCAGAGCTACTGCAATTAATCATAGCTAGCTTGAGGCATTAATTTTATCCCAGGCTAAAGTCTGCAGGGGCAGTTCTCGTGGCAAAGCTTGTTTCAGGATCACTGGCCTACGACGATATCTGGTTTGGAGGGAGAACCCGAAACCCTTGGAATCTTGAGGAGTTTTCTACTGGATCATCAGCAGGACCTGCCGCCAGCACCTCTGCAGGTTATTTTTCTTTTACTTCTTTACTTTTGAGTTTTGATTATTCCTTACTGTGATATTTCCAAACCGGTAAGTGTAGGTTGTTTGTAAACTAGCTGTCTGTAGCCATTCTTAACATGCATGCTGGAAAACATATAGACATGGCTACGTAATAATTTCTGTTCGATACGAAATAGGCAATTGCTGATGTTTGTTTTTCTTCATAGGTCTGGTTCCGTTCGCGATTGGCTCAGAAACAGCTGGGTCAATTTCTTACCCTGCTGCACGTTGTGGAATAACTGGCTTGCGTCCAACCTTTGGGACCGTTGGTCGAAGTGGTGTAATGAGCATATCTGAGAGCTTGGTTAGTCCACTCCATTTTCAATATTTTCAATTTCATGCTTTTATAGTTGATATAAAGAAAATACTGAAGCAAAAAAATTTCATTCAACAGGATAAGCTTGGTCCTTTCTGCAGAAGTGCCACAGACTGTGCTGTTATCATTGACACCATTCGGGGAAAGGACCCAGATGACCTCTCCTCTCGAGACATTCCTCTTGAGGATCCGTTTTCAGTTGACATTACAAAACTCACTGTCGGGTATCTAGATGATGCTGATATGGAGGTCGGTTTGCTTCTCAACTTGAGTTAGTGAACTCATCTTCTTTATTGCTGTACTATTGTTGTTGTTTCCTTGGCGCAAGGTTGTTCACATTCTTTCATCCAAGGGCGTTGATGTTGTCCCTTTCAAGCTGAATTACACGGTCAGCTCAGTTCAAGCAATCCTCAATTTCACAATGGACGTTGATATGCTATCCCACTTTGACAAATGGCAACGCTTAGGGTACGATGATGAGTATGAAGCGCAGGATCAGTGGCCAGTGGAACTGCGTCGTGCACGATTGGTACCTGCTGTGGACTACGTACAGGTATAGCTTATGGCTTTTGTATATCCTGGTAAATAGGCAATAAACCTGCTAAAGCTGATGTGTGGTATATATTATTTTGGTCCCATTCAATTAATAAAAATGATCATATCACAGAGTGGAGTCCAAACATAGAGGGCGATGAGGTTCATCTCCAAACTTCAACTATGATGACTACTCACACTTTTCAGTTCATTTCAATGGCGTAGCACCCAAATTTTTTTTTTTAAATGGCGTTTTGGGGGCAGGTCAAAAGTCAAACTTACTCGCTTTGCCACTATAATGGAGTAAAAGGTGTGCAACTGTGCACTGTGGATTGGAGATTCTGTTTGGAGCCTATACAGGTTCACTTAGAAAGTGAAGTTCTGTAATCATATGCCCTTTAAAAGGATTCTGGAGATACGGCTAAATAGGCCAGAAGACTTCACTTGGATTATTTTGGTCCAAACTGCTAAAGCTGATGAGTGGTATAAATAAATCCTCGGAAGCTGATGAGTGGGGGCAAGAAAAATTTCAAAATTCTCCAAATTTTTTCAAAACTTTAGATCATTGTACGGTTGTATCCTTATACCTAAAACCTAAATCCTAAACCCTATGAGAAGCCTGTTCTACTTCTTCAGCGTGATTTTTTCCTGAAAAATTGTTTTTGGGCGCTATATATGCCATCTAACACCAATTTACTCACAGGCACAAAGGGCACGCGGGAAATTGATTCGGGAAGTTCGGCAAAGCTTTACAGTGAATGCATTTGTTGGCAATGCAACTAATTGGGAAATGGTATGCTTGGGAAATCTTGTGGGTATGCCCGTCATTGTTGTTCCAACAGGCTTCAAGAGCATCGAGGACCCTCCCAGAGGTGGTACAAGAAGAAGAACCACAATCACAACAGGCATATATGCCCCTCCTGACCGTGATCACATTGTAAGTTTTTTGAGTGATCAATTAGTTCTTTTGATAGCCAAGAGTCAAATCCTTCTTGCTATAGTTTCCAAATCTTGGTTCTTTGGATACGATAAAGACATAACCAAACTGAAGCTTGGATTAAACGTTCTGACGAGCGCCAGGAAAAATTGACAGTGCAACGGGGGTAGCCCTTTATACAAATGACTACTGAAGATGGATTCATAGAGCTTATCCTGAATAGTTGGGACAAGGCTTGATGATTATGGTGTTGAAATCAGTATTTTGAATTAGTTTTGAAATAGAAAAAATACTTTCTAAGAATTGAATTTTTCCTACTTTGGTAGGTCTTCATCCTGTTTCAGTGTTTCTCAATTTCCCTCTTACAGCAACCAAATGTATCCTAGAAAAGTCAATTTCTCTGATACCATGATACAAAATTGAGTCCATGGGACCAAGTAAAGCCTTACTAAATTGAGCACAAGATCAAGAAGGGTTATATATACATGTGTGTGTGTGGTCACAGTGTGTGTGTGTGTGTGTGTGTGCGTGTGTGTATCTAAAATTTGACCTCAATCACCCCTTCATAGTGACCTAAAATTTGACCTAAAGTTTTTATCACTTACAGATATCAAAAAATGATCATAGAAATATAAAACCCCCAGTGCATCTGTGAGAATGCTAATTTGTTTAATCACTAATATTTATAAATTTGTGGTTTAAGTATATCATAGCTGCAGTAAGGCAGCATATGGCAGTAATATGTATTTGCTAATGATATGCTACTTGCCTTTCATGTCATCCAGGCTCTAGCATTAGCTATGGCATACCAATCTGCCACCGATCACCATAGACAACGTCCACCTATCGATGATCTCGGGACAATTGATTCTCGGATTTCTGGTACAACTCACTGACTCGCTCTAAAGTATAATCGCCAGAAGATTTCATTTGTTGCACATATTATATCTGGATTGCCTCCTGCAGTTAAAACCAGTCCATCTTGACGAGGGGTCAATGGTGATACTGGGTGACACGGGTTCTTGTTGTACTTTTCAGTTTTAAGCAATGGGTTGGATGAATCCTAAATGGGAAACAGATCATGGTACTTGTTTTTGGCATATAATTGGAAAACTCTGCAGCCTTCACTTCTACAGATAGCTCTGTAGGCATGGAACACAATGCATATGTTTGTTATTTCATTTTTGTATTCCTTCTCACGCTGCAATATATCTTACTAGTGATCTTGTTCATAGATCAGCAGAAGAGTTGTCTAGAGTTCTAGCACTTCAATGGCAGTTTCTTTTTCCTTTCCATGTCAATGCCCTAATGAAAGAATGTTATACTCTCTCCAAGTTACATGGTTAACAGAGCAAGGGGATCTCACCTTTCTTCTCCTCGACTTCTCAATTTATTGTTCTCCACGATTCATCCCTCTGTGATGATCATCGTGTCTGTTGAGTCCCATCTCACAGATCAGCTCGCCACGTCTAGTCGAGCCCGCCAATCTACCTGCAGGTCTGCTCACATTTGCTCGTCCATTTCGCCTCCTGCTGCTCGTCCTTCTGTCGCGAATCTGGTCACCTATTCATTCGTGAATCTTCTGTAGATCCCTTGCCTCTGTAGCGATCACAGAGAGCCTGCTGGTCGGTGAAGGTATGAAACCGTATTTTGCTCAACGTACTCCCTGTTGCTATTTGCCCTTTGCTGCTACTGCTCTTTGCTGCAGTGAGAGAGCCTTATCATCTTGTTTTCTGGTTATGTTTGATGGAGCTTGATTGTTTGGTTGGAAGATTGGGATGCAATCCCTCGACGTGCCGAAGGCTTCCTTGGGGTACGATGATTTTGGGCGTCCATACAATTTTGGTTTTTTTTTTTCCGGTTCTATTTTTCTTGGTGTTGTGTAGACCCTAATTTTTTTTTGAAAGGTATGTAGACCCTAACTTTAGGGGTACATATATTACACCTGTCATGTTTTACTCCACGTAGGACTGAAGATCTGATTAGCCAACCGTCTCCACCATTGTGATGGGGGATCTGTCCGTTGTTCCCTCAATTTCTTAGTCGCCAAAGGTCATACTATCTTTGAAGCTCTACTTCCTTTGGTGATATCCTAGCGCTACGATCGACTGCCAGTGATGAGCATTGAACTTTGTGGTGCGTGCAACTATGTTGTGTTTTAGATCATCAATTGTGGATATCTCGAGGGTCGCGACTTATAGGGGCACATGCATGAGATGGATCTAATCACGGTTCATCCTCGGCTGCCTTAGGGCATCTCCAGTCCTTACTCAAATCATTACTCAGATTTGAATCTGAGTAAAATTGCCTAAAAAACAGCTCCAACCCTTTACTCAGACTAATACCAAACTGAGTTTAACTTAAAATTTTCACCAATTCGGGGGAGACTCAAATCCCATACCATATTCTAACGGTCATCTCCCAGGGCCTTTCTATTTATAAATGTGCCATCCAATTTTGAGTTTTACTCAAATTTGAGTAAAAGGGCTGGAATGCTTATGTCATATTGTGTTTTACTCAAATTTGAGTAAAGGGCCGGAGTACTCAGTATCAGATTGAGTTTTTACTCAGATTTGAGTAAGGGCTGGAGATGCTCTTCTTCATGATGGTATTGTGGTCTCCTCTACCTAGGCCCTTCCTGCAGAAAATTCATCTGTGATCAGCTGATCCTCTCTACATTGCGAATTTTGGTGCACCTGCCTTCCATCTTCATCTTGTTGGTTTCAAAGGTCTTGTCAAATGTGGACTCGTTTAAATGTGCTCTTTCTGTGGTATGGTGGAGCTCGTGAATAACACCTGCTTTCTCTCTCATACTCATATAAGGATGAGCGGCTACTGGGAGGAGCTTGCTGCCATGGAGGACGGAACCCGAGTACTCTCCTTCAGTTGTGTAGGCATACGAGAGAGATGGTAATCATCAACATATGTATAAGTTCCCAATGCTTCTACATCTTAAGTTTGAGCCATTGTGAGGACAGCTTCTTCTTCTTGTCCCTGTGTCCTGTCTTGACACTATACTGGCCGATCTCATCGATGAGGAGACCCAAATTGGGATTTTGGCAACACATCGAGCTCCTACACCTGATACAGTTCCTGCGGCTGCATCCTTTCCTGGCAGCGGTGGCACTGAGTTGTGCACACCCAATGAAACTACTAGCACCCAGTATTCCTGCAGCGTCATCCTTCCACTCCCTGCATCTGATGTTGCTGACTTTGTGATTCTCGTGGGCTCTCCAGCCTCGTAGCACACTTTTACTCTTGCTCGAAAGTCGACCATCTCCCACCCTGTAGCTCAAATTTCGCAAATTCAGTAGGCACTTCATTGTCGGCTGCCTCTGGTGCTTTATTGTCCCATCTGATTCTCGACTCTGGGGCTTTTCATTCTCTGATGATTCTATCCTTGTTGACTGCTCAAGAGTTTCTCCACAATTTCAAATCTATAATGCCAATGGATTTCCCTCGCATGTCTTGATGGTTCCAGTTCCACTACTTCCTCCTCATACCTTAGTGGCTGACTTATACTTATTGGAGTGTTTCATGCTCTGTATTTGTCCAGGGACTTGGTATTAATCAACTATCTGACTAATGTTTTAGTGCCTTCTTCTCACTCTTCTTGTTACGTGCTGGACTCTTACAGCTCAAAGGGTTGGACCCGCCGTAGAGTTGGTGGACTGTATCATTTGAACTTCTTCATGTCCCTTCATCATGAGTATTATCATCCATGTTTTGTGTCATTGCTTGTTTGGTATTTGATCTCTGACATCGTCGTTTGGGGCACATTTCTGAGTATGATCATTTAGTTAGGTGTCTTAGAAGAGTTCCTTTTACCCATTTATCAAACTGTATGAGCTGTATGTTGGAAAAGCACTTGACTGTCTCAATTTTTTTTTTTATTCTACTACTATGTCTTCTTCTTCCTTTGACTTCGGACATCTGGGTCCTGCTCCATTGCCTTCTATGACTGACGTTTAGTTTGATGTGATTTCACTGATGATTATTCTTAATTTATTTGGGTCTATATCATGCGGTGTGGGTCCAATGTTTCATGCATGTATCTCAACTTTGTTGCTGTGGTTGTCATCAAATTTGGGAAACGCATAATATTTTTTTTTCACTTAGATGGTGCTTGTGACAATCCTCTTCAGGGATTCATGATAGTATTTTCTCGCAAGACATGTTTCATCAACACAATCAAGCCCCTTTACTCTTGAACTAAATAAGGTTGCTGAGAGGAAACATCGTCACATTCTGGAGACAATTTTAGTGTTTTTTGTCATTACCTCCATGCCACATCCATTTCGGGTTGAAGTTATTCTCAACCATGTCTATTTTGATCATTAATTGTATTCCATCTTCCAATATACTTAGACATTTTCTTTTGAGCAGCTTTATGCCTTCGTCTAACTATAGGGTTCTATGTACCTTTGGGTTGCACATTTTTTCCATTGCTTCCATCAGGCGAGTGCACTAAGCTTTCTTCTTGGTCCGAGAAATGTGTTCTTAATTACAATCCAGAGAATAAAGGGCAGAGGTGCTGCGATCACTTTACTTGGCGACCACGAATCTCTCGCATTATCACCTTCTTTGAAGAAGTGCCTTCTCATGCTAACTTCTTTCATCCAAAGGATCTTTTCTCTTTCTATGATCCTGATCCTCCTTACTTACCATGTCCTTGCCATCTTTTGATGTTTCTTTGGTACCCTTTGTCGATCATGCGTCTCCTTCGATACCCCTTTTCGTTCTTGCACCTCCTACTCTTTGAGTCTGATCTTCCAGTTGGTCTGGTTGTTCCCCTTTCTGGTACTCAGTCTGAGCCACCTTCAGTTACCCGATTATACACCCGTCGAGACCCTACTTAGTCTGAGTTGTCATCTTCTTCTGTGGCTCTTGCCTTTCCTGATGCTTGTTCTATTGTTTTTCGTCCTCACCAAGTCTGGATGATGGTCTTGCCGTGCCTTTACCTTGCCGATATCCGACACATGTGCATCATGCTCCTGATCATTAATGGGACTGAATATGATTTTCTGTTGGCCTGTTCATATTTGGCATCTTTTTTTTTTTTAGTAGAAATTTGGGGGGTGTTTAGCATCATTCTGGAACCATCCGTTTTTATTTCCAGTTCCAGTTTTTAAAAGTAACATATAGTATTTATTTCGGTGGAACGAAGGAGTTGGAAACGAGAATTTTGAACCACAGAATTACATTAGAAATAGTAAATGACAGTTAACCTCTTCTGGATGAGGATTAAGCGGAATAGTTGTTCCTCATGCCAAACACCGTATTGGTGTCTTGTTACGGTTTCTATGTATAAAGTCATTCGGCTATGAGACACGCGGGTCTGCAAGATTAAGACTCATTCGAATGGTTCTATGGAGTGGCTCATGAAAATATTAGGCAAGAGAAGTTGGGTATTGTATTCAATATATTATTATTATTTGAATATTTTGGCTTAATCTTTTATATTTCTATTTCCATGTTGGATTTTCCAATAAAATATTTTTTTGAATATTTTGGCTCTTTCATTAAGATCAATGTTAAGTTTCTCTCTCGGTGAGTAACAATTACCAAGTACGGCACAATGTAATCAAGTCGATAGCCCTACGTCTAGGAGTGGCAATGGGCCCTAGAGGCTTGTTTGGATGTTGTGTATATATGATATCCGCTTCTTTGCATATGTATTGTTGTAATACATATGTAAATAAACACATGTTCATAGTTGTACTTGTTTGTCTGCTCTTGTTATTTGTGCGTATGTTTGTCTCCAATGGAGACCGCCAATTATACATCTAAAAAAATGACAACCAAATATAAAATTTTGTTTGTATCTGTGCAAATTGAAACACCTCCCTATTTGTACATGCTCCAAACAATACCTAAAAACCCCAAAATCTGATCTGAACCAACCCAACCCAACCTGATCACCTTTCGGTATGTGTATGGGTGCCTCACTACTCATACCTGAAACCGAATATATGATTACCCCTCTAACTTATGTATAGTAGTCTTAATAGATATTACTAGTGGACTCCAAACTCATTGTAATATATCCAGATCCTAGCCGAACTCATATCTATACCCAAAGAATGAATTGACAAAATTATACCCAATTCATACCTCAAACCCGAGGCAAAATCCAAAACACGAATGGATATGGGTTGGTTATGGACGCTCCTATCCCCAAATTGGTATAGGTTGGGTATGGACCTTGCTAGGGGTGTGCATCGGTTCAAAATCAACTTATTTAGGCAAAATGTAAACCGATCTAACCTTGGTCAGTTTTGAGGATTTTCAATCCGATCTAAACCGAAATAAGATTAGAATCCAATTCAATCCAATTCATACCTCAAACCCGAGGCAAAATCCAAAACACGAATGGATATGGGTTGGTTATGGACGCTCCTATACCCAAATTGGTATAGGTTGGGTATGGACCTTGCTAGGGGTGTGCATCGGTTCAAAATCAACTTATTTAGGCAAAATCTAAATCGATCCAACCTTGGTCAGTTTTGAGGATTTTCAATCCAATCTAAACCGAAATGAGATTAGAATCCAATTCAATCCAATTCATACCTCAAACCCGAGGCAAAATCCAAAACACGAATGGATATGGGTTGGTTATGGACGCTCCTATCCCCAAATTGGTATAGGTTGGGTATGGACCTTGCTAGGGGTGTGCATCGGTTCAAAATCAACTTATTTAGGCAAAATGTAAACCGATCCAACCTTGGTCAGTTTTGAGGATTTTCAATCCGATCTAAACCGAAATAAGATTAGAATCCAATTCAATCCAATTCATACCTCAAACCCGAGGCAAAATCCAAAACACGAATGGATATGGGTTGGTTATGGACGCTCCTATACCCAAATTGGTATAGGTTGGGTATGGACCTTGCTAGGGGTGTGCATCGGTTCAAAATCAACTTATTTAGGCAAAATCTAAATCGATCCAACCTTGGTCAGTTTTGAGGATTTTCAATCCAATCTAAACCGAAATGAGATTAGAATCCAATTCAATCCAATTCATACCTCAAACCCGAGGCAAAATCCAAAACACGAATGGATATGGGTTGGTTATGGACGCTCCTATCCCCAAATTGGTATAGGTTGGGTATGGACCTTGCTAGGGGTGTGCATCGGTTCAAAATCAACTTATTTAGGCAAAATCTAAATCGATCCAACCTTGGTCAGTTTTGAGGATTTTCAATCCGATCTAAACCGAACTGAGATTAGAATCCAATTCAATCCAATTCATACCTCAAACCCGAGGCAAAATCCAAAACACGAATGGATATGGGTTGGTTATGGACGCTCCTATACCCAAATTGGTATAGGTTGGGTATGGACCTTGCTAGGGGTGTGCATCGGTTCAAAATCAACTTATTTAGGCAAAATCTAAATCGATCCAACCTTGGTCAGTTTTGAGGATTTTCAATCCAATCTAAACCGAAATGAGATTAGAATCCAATTCAATCCAATTCATACCTCAAACCCGAGGCAAAATCCAAAACACGAATGGATATGGGTTGGTTATGGACGCTCCTATCCCCAAATTGGTATAGGTTGGGTATGGACCTTGCTAGGGGTGTGCATCGGTTCAAAATCAACTTATTTAGGCAAAATCTAAATCGATCCAACCTTGGTCAGTTTTGAGGATTTTCAATCCGATCTAAACCGAACTGAGATTAGAATCCAATTCAATCCAATTAAAGTCGGTTTGGATTGGATTGGATCATCAGTTTGAGTTTCGGCTCATATGTTTATTGGGCTTTTTCCCTTCTATTAGGATCTAATTTATACTTAAAAAATAATAATTGTTATCAAATCATTAGGCCTAAATACGATTTTTAACATATTTTCAGTCATCTTACAATATTACAAAGGTTGTTGGTAACAAGGGTATATGAGGAGATATGGTATATTTAATAACATATTATATGTATATACATATGTCGGTTCGGTTCGGTTTAGGTCGGTTTTAAATTTACAAATCCGTCAACCGATCCAATCATATCAGTTTTGTAAAAACCCAATCCTATCTCATCCATTGTGTATGTTGAAATCGATCAAAATCAGTCGGTTTGGTTTGGATCGTGCACACCCTAGACCCTGCCTTATCTGAATGGGTATAGGTAGGAACAAGTTTCGACCCAAACTACATCCGTTCCCCCCCCCCCCAACTCAGTTATAGGAGGGTGAACGTTACCTCATCCAACAGTTCAGAGGGGGAGGTAACGTTCACCCTCTTTAAGGGAGGAGAACAAAACTCTCAGAACTGCTGGATGAATCATTCGGCAACAGAGCCATCCAACGACGGCGGAGTCTTCAAAGTGGAGTTGGGGAATCTGAAGGCACCTCAGTAACCGCCGCCGACGGCTAAGAAGCCCCGACTCGAGGAGGAGATGCCGACGGCAATCTCGCCGGACCGGCGGAATCTGATCCACTTAGCCACATATCATGCAACACATGGGAAGACCATCATAAACAAATGATAGCTGGAGTGGATAGGTTCAAGCCAAAATTGAATCACAACCGTTGTTTTACATGTTGACTAGTGTGTAACGGGTGGTTGTAATTGAATCCAAAATTGAATCACAGCCGTTCTTTATGCTATTTGGGGCCGAGTGCAATTCACCTGTTGGACTGCGTGTAATGATCGATTGTGATTCAGTTTTGGTCTTAACCTATCTTATCATAATTATGCATGAGCCAAGCAGTGCTATGACCCAATTTTTATAAAAATTTTATAAAGTAGAAGTCTTGAATCTTAGTATATAATATTTTTTTTTGGCTCATGCATGTTTTAGCCCCTCTCAATATAAATCACGGTTCCGTCTCTGTATCTGATCATCTGAGGTTATACCTGTGCAAAAAATCATTGCAATCGAGCCAGACTCTTGGAGTAAGGGTTTGGATATATCCACCTCAACGCAAATCCTTGCAAATCGTCCGCTTTGCGTTGTTGGGTGAAGGTATCTAACCATACAGGCAAACCGGCCACCAAAGCAAAGGAAAGGCGTAGACGGTTCCTCCAGAACTTGGTCGAGAGGTCCGACAAGCCCAACAAGCGAAGCCAAATTATAGCTAGACCTGTCAATGGCCGGGATTTTGATCCAAATCCGATTAGTTAAGTCGGATATGGATCAATTTTTCTGATCTGATAATTCGATAACGATTTGAATTTGATAACCATTTACTTATCAAATTGGATATGGATTTAGGCCAACCGATCCATTAAGAACCAGATCCAATAATCTATTAACATAATATAATATATTTTATCCAATTTTAGATTAGATTGCTTTAGATCTAACTCCCTAAGGGCTAATATAAAAAAGATCCTCATGGTCCCCCAATCAAGACTTATATTTTATCTTAGCCCTTTTGAGTCCCAAGTTCGGAATTGACACTCTTCTATGGATTCGATGCTTAACGATACCACAACCGTTCGATGTACTCCTGTCCATGATCTGGATTCCGATCCGATACGTACTTAAATGGATATGGATTGTGTTTTTTGATCCGATGATCTGATAACGGTCTGAATCCGATAACCCGTTTACTTAACGGATCGGATATAGCCTAATCCGATCCGAATCCGATCTGTTGACAAGTCTAATATTAGCCTTAGTACTTCAATAATGGCCTAACCGGAACCTCAATGCCATCGCCCCAAGGCAAGAGGTTGACCTGCCAATAATTAGGGAACTCCAGTCTGGACAGTTTGCAAATCTAGCGACAAGCAAATTTAAAGAAAAAGAAGCCATGGCTAAGGAGGAGAACCTCGACCTCCTCCTCAGTCGACCATTTATGCACCATCACCCGCCCTCGGTAAGTCATTGAGACACCCAAAACAAAAACATGACCAAGAAGGGAAGTCAACAAATTGGTCCTAGCCTCCTCTAGTGGCTCGACCGATAGTCATTACTATTTCTAGGAGATGGATGCCCTTGCAAGTCCTCAGGAGAAGCGAGGCACTCAGTAAACCCAAAGAGGAGGAGATTGAAGAAAGAAGGGTTAATTTGACTTTGCCCCCCAAATTTTGCCTTGAATTAGACTTTATCCCCCATATTGTCATTAAGGGCTTGTTTGGTTGCTGTTTTTTCAGCATATGATTTTGAAAACACATATGCAAACATTTTAGGATTGTTTGGTTAGTAGGATGTGACGTGTGTAAACAGATACACACTTGCTAAATTTGTACAGCTTTTATATATAAAACTGTGCAAATAAAGCTTCACCAAAATACATGAAATTTTAATTGCATATGTCACATGTGCAAACAGATATACACACATTATTTGCACAACAACTAAACAACCCCGAATTAGACTTTACCCCCAAAAACTAATTGTTCCGTCAGCTCACCATCTGAGAGAAAGGTGAGCTGATCGAAAAGAAATAAAGTTTTGGGGAGGGTGAGCTGACGGAACAGTTAGTTTTGAGGGGGGTAAAGTCTAATTAATGAAAGTATGGGGGGTAAAGTCTAATTCAAGGCAAAATTGGGGGGGGGGGGGGGGGGGGGGTTCTCCTCCAAAGCTACATCATCATGGTAGGGGACAGCTGCTTCGGCCGGGCTTACTTGATGTCTTCTGCAAAAGGCCAACGTTTTACACGTGTGGTATCATGTCTGACGCACTACGTTTTTTTCTCAACGGATCCATGCGTTCTTATCCCCTCTATCCCCATTGTCGCTTCACAGCCCGAAACCCGCCGTTGGATTTCTTGGTTACAACTTTTTTTTTTTCCTGTCACCAACTAATGCCAGCTAGGATCAATGTTTTCAAAACCGGACCGGAAGGGCGAGCCGAGAAGGTATCCGGTTCGGTCCAAATCGGTTCAAACCGGTGGTTCAACTGTTTGAGCCGCATGGAAATTGGTTTTTTTTAGTAGATATTTACTAAATTCTTCCTTGATTCCTGGGTTAATAAACCGGTTTTGTCATAGACCGAACCGAAACATGTTCTGGTTCCGGTCCAAATCGGCCGAACCGTCTGATCTGATCCGGTTTTCAAAACACTGGCTAGGATTGCATTTTTATTTATTTATTTGGGGGGGTATTTGGGTAAAGGACATATCATATTTTCATTTGTTGTAGCTATTCCATCCTCTAGTGATGGACTCAGGAACTCCAAATTTTAAAATTTTGGAGGGCCACTTTTAATGTTTTTTTAAAAGATTTCAAAACCTTAAAGGGGTCTTCTAAGGATTTTATCAGTTTTTTTTTTTAGATGTGGGGGGGGGGGGGCGCCTTAGCCCCCCTTTGGTTTTTTTTTTTTATGGATCCTGATGGCATGCACCCCCTAAACCCCAAAATACCCTCATCCATAACCTCAACCATCCGCCCCCCTTCCTATACACTATGTACCCACTGTCGTCACCGCCACCTTCTTCCTCCTCCTCCATTGCCGCCACCTTCCTACTCTTCCTCCTCCTTGCAACCCACCACAGTCGCCTCCTCCTCCTTCCTCGTGTCGAAATCTTGATCACTTGTAAATGTGTCGGCTGTTGCCCACCAACAATGTCGGCGGGGTAGCCACCGACGTTACCATGTCAGTGTTGATGGTGGCCATCAACACTAACATGGTAACGTCGGTGGCTACCGACCTTCCTCTCAAACACATTTGGCAGATAGCCACTGATCTATTTATAAGTGATTAGGATTTTCGGCACAGAGATGGAGGAGGAAGGACGAGGAATAATTAGGAGGAGGAGGGAAGAGGTAGGAGGAAGGATGTGGTGAACGAGGGGGAGGATTGACAAGAGGAGGAAGGACGATGATGGAACGTCGAGGGGATAACGTTTGGCTAGAGATTAGGGATGAGGGCAATTTGGAAAGTTAGAAAATATGAAAAGAGGAGTTTACATAGCCTAAACAGATGAGAGCATATAAAGCGCGAAGTGCTGATTTATGTAATTTTTCATTGTTTTTAGGGGGGGTTTAGTGAGCCGTTCCTAACAAAGAGACCGATTAAGCTAAAGGACTATGAAAACCTATGGACGAAAATACCCTCTATCGTGTTTTAAATTTTCTTTACAATGCTACCGAATCAGTGAACATCGAACTTGACCAGATCTGTCCACCTCCATTGCTTGCCGCCTTCGGCCCCTACCTCCTCCCTCCTCACTGACGGTGGTTGTCGTCAGGCTAGGGTGTGATGCACCGGTCGGCGGTGGCTGCCGTCGGGGTCGGGGTGCGATGCACAAGTTGGAGCCCCACCTCCTCCCTCCTCACCACCTTCATCGGCGATTGTTGCTGTCAAGGTGGGGTGCGATGCGCCAGTCGGAGCTCCACCTCCTTTCTCCTCACTAGCGGTGATCGCGTCCAGAGAGATGGGAGAAGAGAGCAGAGAAAAGGTTAATTTCGGGTTTACTAAAAAAGGCAAGGCCTTAGGCTAAAAGAAACTTTAGGGGGGTCCTGTTCACGGGATGGACCTCACACATTAACCCTTATTTTTATTTACGTGTCTCCAAAACGAACCCCGCATTTGTCTTACTGGGCTCCACTCCGGTAACTAAATATGCCAGTAACATACCAATAACACCCAGAGGCGTACAAAGGGTGAAAATACCTGGTGGAACAACTATAAGGCCTGACATGGTTCAACACATCCCACAACAATCCGATGAACTCAACATTGAAGCTATGGAGATTCCACGTGTAGATGCTCATAATTTACTGCCCCACAATTCATCCGTCAGGGGTGCTGCCTGCATCAACGACTAGGTGCGATCCACCCTTCAATGGTGAGTGCATCGGCGGATTGTGAGATGTATGTTTCACCACATTAGGCCATGCAACTATTCCACCGAGTCCAATCGGATAGGACAAGTATCATAGCCATTGTTTCCCTTACCAACCTATTTGCCAACTTTGTAGAGCCGCAACTCGGGCGAGTTGGGTCAGGTTGGGGGTCAACCCAAACCCAACTCAAATACTAAAACCCCCAATTCTAACCCAACCTCCAACCCGAGATGCCCAGCCCAAGCCCAATTCAAGTAAAAATTTCTATGCTCGGGTTGAGCTCGGGGTTAGCCCAAGTTAGTAGGACGGTTCGGGATGTGCAGACTCGGGTACTTATTGTTTAAATTTTACCATTTAAAGATCAAAATCTAAAAAAAACTTATACTTGCTAACACTACAATACAATTTTTTTTGCATTTCTATTCATGAAATTTACTAAATCATTAGATAATGTCTTTATTTGATAAGCCCTCAAAGAATGATACTTCGGGATGGTTGTGATTGTTACTTATATATCACAGACTCATAGTTATATATGGGTACTTGGGTTCGGGGTTGTGTCGGGTTGCTCGACCGCTCAACCCGAGCCTGACCAAAATTCAACTCGGGATGTATTTTTTCAACCCTAACCCAACTCAATCTTCAAATACATCAATCCAAAGCCATCCAAAAATTCGGATTGAGCTTAGATTGGGTCGGGTCCAATCTGCCCAATCTGCAGCCCTACTTTGCATGCATGATCACACTCGTCCGTCGCACCCAGCCTGGAATCGCACCAAGTCCCAACTGGCCGCTAAAGGGTGCCGCGTCAAGTTGGCAACGCGGCTGGTAGAACAGCATCCCTCTTGTCTTATTCAGCAATCCAGTTTTTCATCCGGATAGAGCCATTATGACGTGTCACATGATCACATCCATCCCTTGTCTGCCATTCGGATGTGTGCAATTCACCGTCGATCTGGGTGCAATCGACAATTATGATCAGGATGTCCCGATCTGGGTGGACAACAGGTGGGTCCGCGTGCATCATAGCCGCACAATAACAGGTAGCTCAAAAATTTAATCGTACTTCAGCAGATTTCATGCGGCTGTGATGCATGATGGGCCCACAGATCGGGGCCGACCGACTGGAGGAGATGTGAACTCCACCTTTTTATTGGGAAATTTTATTCATACCCCAAAAAATCTGTAATTAGCCCCCATTTCCAACAAACTTGAACGCACCCCATTTTTTTTTTTCATACCCCATCCCTGTCCCAAAAATACCCTTACCCCTTACACCCCAATTAAATGGTCTGCCCCAACTTGATTATACCCCAATCAAAAACATACCCCCTTAAATATACCCCAATTATATGCATTCTTGAATACACCCCACTTTTAAATAAACCTCATGCCGTTGGCTGGTACTTGAATGCACCAGTAGGGCTGCAACTAGGGCTGGCAATTTCGGATCCGACAGGACCCGACCCGAAGTTAGCGGGTCTGGGTCAGGGCTAAACAGGGTCGGGTCGTAAACGGGTCAACACGATAGACCCGTTTAATAAACGGGTCGGGTCCGGGTTTAGGGTCTGGACACATTAGACCCGGGAAGACCCGTTTAGTATTCAACGGATCGTGTCGGGTCGGGTCTACCAGCAATCCAATACTATATTATATAATACCAGCGGGTCTTTCGGGTCGAGTCGGATTGGGTCAACTGAATAAATCCGGGTGGTAAACGGGTCTTACTGAGTCTTATCGTGTCTACCCGTTTATTAGCGAGTCGGGTACGGATTTAGGATCTAGACACGATTAGTTAAACGGGTCGGGTCCGGGTCTAGGGGTTTTGGACACGACACGAACCCGACACGACACGACCCATTGCCACCTCTAGCTGCAACTTGGGCGGGCCAATCCGAACCCAACCCGACTTTGGGCGGGGTAACCCGAACCCACCCCGCACAACCCGGCCAATCCGACGGCTTGGGCTTGGGCTAAGTTTAAACAAACCTTGGGTTGGGCTGGGGGTACAAAAGTCGCTGAGTAAGGCCTTTGGGGTACAAAAAAAAAAGGGCATTGTTGGTATTAAAGGATTGTTGAGTAAGTTATTGAGAAACGAAAGGGAGACGGAGGCTAATTACAGATTTTTGGGGTATGAATAAAATTTCCTTTTTTATTTTGGGTAAATTATACATTGTCCCCCAGAACTATAGCTCAAAAACACTTGGTCCCCTATAGTTTAAAACCTACATATGCCCCCTTCAAGTCAGTTTTGACCAGATGAAAGTTACCAAATGAGTAAATAAAGTAGTTGACAAAAGGGTTATTGTGCTATCATTTCAAACTTTAGGGAGCAATCTGGAACAAAATAAATTTATCTTTCTTTTTTTTTTTAGAGTGGGACTTTGTGAGAAGCCCAGCTTAGAAGATCGTTTTGAGCTGCAGTACTAACAATCTTTTTCATTTGAGTTCATATTGTTCTGGATAAAAATATCCCTCACCTTACTTTAAAATTATGCTTTGTTGTCGCTCATCCTAAAACTAAATCAAACCCCTCGCCGTCGCCAGACCTAACCGAACTTGACGCCGTCACCGAACCTAACCGAACCCGTCGCCGCCGGACTTAGCTGAACCTCCCTAACCTAAGATCTACAAGACATGGGATGAACCCTAGAAGGAATTCTAAACCTAATCTGAACCCATCCAAACTCCTTTTGACGTCGGCCTCTCGTCTTCGCTGGTCGGCGCAGCCAGGGGTAGCTGCAACTCGCGTCGTTGAGGAGTAGATCGTCCGGATCAAAGGTCGTGCGGGATGGGAGGAGGAGGTCGTCGAGGTTGTCGCCGTTGAGGAGGTCGCAATCGCTGCCGTCGTCGCTGCTCGAGTCTGCCGCCTCTGTCATGACTGATCGAGAGAGGAGAGTAGGTGAGGATGATCTCAAGATTAAAAAAAAAAAAAAAGGTTTATCCTATTGTTGAGTTGATAAGAGGGTATGAGAGCATCTCCAACCGGCTCCGAACAAGGAGCGCCTCCTATGACCGTGGAGCCCATTTTTTGTTGCCACCTCATTGAGGGGTATCCTAGTTGAGAGGTTCAGCTCCAACGGCCTCCGAATGGGATATCCGAGCCATTTGCATCAAACACCCTATATATTTACAAGTTATCCAAAGTCTCCAAATTTATACTAAATCTGTTAAAAAGTAAATGTTTTGATATATATATAAAATAATTTATAAAGGTCCAGGGGATTTTTAAAAAAATCCAGAATTTTTTATTCGCTCGGAGGTTCCGAAGGACCTCTGTTGTATGTGGAGGGCTTCGGAGGTCCGGGCCGCACGTGACCTACGTGGCATGCCACGTAGGCCTCCGGAGAGCCGCTCGGAGCCGGTTGGAGCGCCCGAATCCCTTCCGCGTGCCACGTGAGCCTTCAGAGCTTCCGCTCGGAGCCCGTTGGAGATGCTATGAGGCTAAATGAAAAGGCTCACTAGGTTTATCCTTAGATTGGGGACCTGTAATTTCGTTATTATTATTATTTTTGTCTTGGCTGATGTCACGATGGGTTACGATCTGGGGTCAAAATTTAGGGTTAAAAATCCAGTGTTTCTACTCTGGATTCTCATTTATTGGTTCGCTTAAATAGAGGCGGTAACTACGGAGTTACCATCATCATCCGCAGTAGCAGTCCTCCTAGGCTGATTCATGTTGGAGAAATAGAAACTCGATCTATTAATATAGAGAGAGAGAGAGAGAGAGAGAGAGAGGCGTGGGTCAAGATCTAGTTTGGATCCCCCCCTCCCCACTCTCGCTTCGATCGTTGCAGGTGATCGCTTCTTGATCGTCAAGGTTGAGGTGAGTCGCTCTCTAGATCTACTTCAATTGTAGGTCAGATCGGCCTTTTTGTTATCAAAACACCGAACTTTCTAGATTTGCATCGATTTTTTTTTCGGATTCTCTGGCGATGATCGGTTGGTCAGGATGATCTCGATCGATTCGTGTTCTGATTGCATGCTGAATCCTGTTTTTGATGCTCTGCGTTTTGATTTCATCGAGATCTCAAGTGAATTCCTCGCTTCGGAGAGGAATTCTCGCAGATCTCGCGGTTTTTTTTTCGAACTCTGATCATTTCTGTCGGAAAATTTTGATCTATCTATACGATTCAGGAAAATAGGGAAGCAAGGGACTTTGTTTGATCTATTATTTATCTTTGATTTGTTCTGAGATTTTCGATTTTGTTTGTTTTTTTTTTACTTCTATGGTTTTCTTGAGAGGTTTTGAGTTGGAGGAGTCGATCTATTCCCTTCCGCCTTGTTTGCTAATGTCGCCGGGCGTTTGTTTGATCACAGGTCTTGGCTGCCGGCATGGCATCTGCAGCTGGGGCAACGGGATGGCTAAGGGGGACGGTGAAGGCCGTCCCGTCCGGGGACTGCCTGGTTATAATGGGAAGCACGAAGGCTGAGATCCCGCCTGAAAAGACCGTCACTTTATCATCTCTCATTGCTCCTAGACTGGTATGCATAATTGTAAATCATCTGAATACTATGATTTCCCTCAATAGAATTTTCAGCCTTTCATCTGTGTATATACCCAAAATATCCGAATTTGATGCGATGTTTTTGGTTATACAATGTCTATATCAATCGCCGTGATTAGCATCGTCGTGATATTATGTGATTTCTAGATCTGGGTTCTGAGCAATGATTACTTGCCTTGTGATATTCTGTAATTTCTAAATTATTCTCGCCTCGAACGATTTATAGGATTCATTGCTACGAAATTATTAAAATTGTCAATAATAGTAACCTCCTATGTTTGCTACGAACTTATTTATAGGATTCACAATTTTTTTTTTAAAATTCTGTGCTGTCGTTGATCATTGTATTCTTATCCGTTTTCGTGGGATAGGCCCGCCGGGGTGGAATTGATGAGCCCTTTGCATGGGATAGCAGAGAGCATTTAAGAAAGCTCTGCTTGGGAAAGGTATTTCTTTGAACATCCATTTCTTTCCGAAAAGAGGCGGATTTCTAATTGTGATGTTGTGCCCTTAATTATGTACAGGAGGTCACTTTCAGAGTAGATTATTCTGTCCCGTCCATTGGGAGAGAATTCGGCTCTGTTTTTCTTGGAGATAAAAATGTGGCATTTCTAGTTGTTTCGGGAGGGTGGGCAAAGGTGCAACGCAAACCAGTGCTAAGCTATTATACTGTCATATTTTTCCTACTAATGCAGTTGCTGACAATCGACCTTTGTCCCATTGGACCTGGCTAATAACTGTGGTCAGGTTAGGGAGCAGGGTCAACAGAAGGGTGAAGCAAGTCCTTTCCTGGCGGAATTGCTGCGCCTGGAGGAGGATGCTAAACAACAAGGTTTAGGCCGTTGGAGCAAGGCTAGTATTCATTCCTCTGTTTATATAATGGTTATGCAACAAATTTAGTATAAGAGAAGTGTCTCCTTGTTCTCAAATTCCTAAGTAGATGGGGCCTTTGGCTGATTGTTTTACAAGGATGAGGCAAATCTATGTACAATTGCCAACACATAAGCTGCTTTTGTTTCGGCCTTTTGAGTGCAAAGTAACTGGAGAAGGAAGTGTCGAGGGCTAGCTGTCATGTCCTTTCCTTTTGGTATCTGATGCAGGTACCTGGTGCTTCTGAGGCATCAATAAGAAGACTACCTCCTTCAGCCATTGGCGATCCTAGTAATTTGGATGCAATGGGACTCTTAGCTGCAAACAAGGGTCGACCCATGCAAGGCATTGTCGAGCAGGTTCGTGATGGCAGTACTGTTCGAGTGTACCTACTCCCAGACTTTCAATTCGTTCAAGTTTTTGTTGCAGGAATCCAGGTACTTCTACAATTCAGGATCAACACACTCTTACATGTCATGCCTGTTTATCGTATGAGCCTATTTAGTTTATATTGACATTAACTTTACCACAATTGAAACACAAGGCTCCATCTATGGGGAGGAGGCCTGTGACAGAACCAGCTCCTGAACCTGAAGTAACAAATGATGATACAAATGGAGAAGCCTCCAGTGAAAATCGAGCCCCACTAACATCAGCACAGAGGCTTGCTTCCTCTGCAGCATCATCTACTGAAGTTTCTGCAGATCCATTTGGGAGGGAAGCTAAACATTTCACAGAAATTCGTGTTTTGAATAGAGATGTGAGTCTGCTGCTCTTGAGGTTCGCACTCTTCTGATCATTTATTTTTCAGTCAATCGGCTCACATCTTTTGAATTGCCAGGTCCGCATTGTGCTAGAGGGTGTAGACAAGTTCAGCAATCTGATCGGTTCTGTATACTATCCCGATGGTGATACTGCAAAAGACTTAGCTCTGGAGCTTGTCGAAAATGTATGCCCCTTTTTCTAATATATTTTAATCCATAAATGGGTAGTATATAGAGTATTGTATTTACTTAGAGGAAAGGAAAAAAGTTTTAAGTACTAATGTTTGAGTTTTAATTTATAACAGCTGCACAATATCTCAAACAAATTCTTTGCTCAGTACTTCTCTTCAATAAGCACTACATTTATTGTATTGCCTAGTTACTTATTTGCATTTCAAAACATAGGTATGAAAGCCTTTTTTCTAGCTGCGCCATTCTCATACAGAGACTAAATTCACACCCGGGCATGCTGATTATTTGTATATTTCCCAGATGAGTAAGATAATAGTATAGTTGTACAAAATTTATGATTTTTTGACCTGATGACCATGTTTGGATGCTGTGCAATTAATTTGTTTTTTCAATTGCACATGTACAGTCAGAATGAATTTGTTTGTTTAAGGAGGCGTGACATGTGCAAAGTGCAAATAGATGCACATAAGGCCAAGTTTGGCAGTTTATGTGCAAACGCGTAGAAACAATTTCACCTAAACTCATGAAACTTTAGTTGCACAGTTCACCCGTGCAAGAAGATGCACGTGAAGCATTTGTGCAGAATCCAAACGTGTCAAAAAACAATTACATTATTATGTGAGCTAGTTTTACTGGATGACATAATACTTTGTTTTAGTGCAATGATTAACAACGCTAAAGATTCACATATGCAAGTAGTTCATTCCTTTTCTCCAGATAACTATTTTAGCTGTATCACCGTAAAAATTTGTAATTGACATGTGGAATTACAGGTTGCTAGTCTGTGCATTAGATTCCTTTGAAACTATGATGTGGAATAGTTCTACACGAGCACTTAAGATTGTTATCGCCTAATTGATAATACGTTTGGAATTGATAGACCAGCAATAGTGTCAGAACTGGAAGGCTAAGATCTGCTATGTTTCTTTTTTCTGGATAATTATATCACCCAAACAATAAGTACCAATAAAACTTCAAGAATATTTACACCCGATCAGTAGGCAAAAGGCTTGCTCTGATTGGTTCTTCACTCTTTCCAAAAAGTACACCTTTTGCTATAATCACAGGTTGCTATTTTGTTATCTCATTGTACTTCATTGAGGTACTGATGTACACTTATGGTCTAACCCAATGTTATAAAAATCCGAATAATTTTGTTTTCACAATGAAATTAAATTGGATAATGTCGGGATTTAGATCACGTGCTGTAATATATATTTTTTTCCGAATTGAAAAGGCTACAACTGAGAAAACATTGACTCTGGTTTTATGTGAACATATGCGATACCAATGAAAAAGGAAAGGAAGTTGATCATATATCTTTACTCAAATTGGTAGAGCGAGTGAAGGCACAAGTTCCTTCACAATAATATGGGTCTGGATCGCCTTGTTTCCATGTTTGATTTGATATAGGTTGCCTTTTCCCCCCCTTAATATGGGTCTGAATCACCACCTTCTTTCCATGTTTGGTTTGATGTAGGTTCCCTTTTCTTCCCTTCATTTTCGTTTGTTCCATCAATAACCTTCTGTCTTCCCTTGTTGATGTATTAAGTTTTGGGTTCATGATTACAAAACTAAAATTTGGCCGTTTTGATATCATATGTATAGCCTCTTCTTTTTGTTTTTCTCTACTTTGGTGGACAAAGCTTCTTAAATTTAAATCACATTTTTACCTTTTCTTATATGCATCCAAATACTCTTCTTTATTCGAGATGATATTTCATTCAAAGCACGTCATCTTACTAGTTGCCCCCACAATTTTTGCACTATTGTTCATTGTTTGGATAAGCATGTTCACAATGCCCCACAATTTTTGCACTATTGTTCATTGTTTGGATAAGCATGTTCACAATGATCTATTGCTATACTGGTAATGGAACAATAACCCATTGCAATAATACACAATAAGAGGAGAAAGATCACAAAGGTAAGATAATTTTTCTTTAAAATACCTTTTAAAACCCAAAGTACCCCCATAAGCTCCAAATATCATCCTTTGTGTGTGTGTGTGTGTGTTCTGAAAGGGATAAAGGAATTTGAAAAAAATCTAGAATTTCTATTTTGGTTTCAAAGGTAACAGGCCTGTTTGGTTCAAACTGTTTAGATGGATTGAATCGTGGGATTTGTGAATCCAAATGGAAGATTTGAATCAGAATTGCAAGTCATAGTGATTTGAGATTCATATGTGGATTCGGGACCGAGGGGGTTTGGTTTGAGTTGAATTATAACTTTATAAGATACAAGTCATGTGTCATAAGATTTTGACTGCACTTGTCCAACCTTCTCTATGTGGTTTCACATGCACCATTTGTTACTGCAATGCATGCACTACACCTTTGTTGGCTTAATTTGTGTGTTGACCCACTTGGTGAGAAAGGATATGTAATCTTATAGTTAGTCAGTGTTCACGCAAGCAACCCGGAAGAATTCACATGGAGCATTTGAAAGATTTACTGAAGACCTAACATGTCCTTTGCACGGCCTTAGATGCTTTTGTAAGTGAAGTAAGATGGGTTGGATTAGATTTTAGTGATTGGATTTTTCCGAAGGGCTTGTTTTCAAAAGACTAGGATTTTTTTTGCTTTACTTCGACTTTTCTTCAAAAAGCTCAATATCGTGATTCTGAAATTTGGTTGCTTGAGGGGAAATGAGTTCTTGTGAAAGAAATTTTTTATAGATTCAATTTTTTTTTCTTCCAGTCTTGAGGTTTTAAGTTGATTCTTACATATTTTATTATTTTTGGGCCAAAATTCATTTGATTTAGTTTGTTCCACTGAACGACCTTTTTTGGCAAAAAACTGAGAAGGAATGGAGATGGGTTCCTGTTAACAAAGTGACCTAGCCAAATTGAGAGCCAGCTGGATCAGTAAGGAATCAATATCACCCCTTCATTATCTTTAGACCAGAGTTAATCATTGTCAAAACCAATAAAAAAAATGAGCGAAGAGTGCAGTGGGTTTTGACTTACGCTTTGGCAAGCATAGAATAAAAAAACTCAATAAACCCTTTAGCAGACTATCTCTGTTTTCTTTATACTAAACATAAAAGCATTAACAAAACTCCCCTCCCATATAGATCGTCGTGTCATGAATTCTTTTTGTGTTGCTACCCTGACTACAGCCAGAAATCCTGCTTTGGTGGGCTTCCTCTAAGGTGTCAACGAAGGTCCAAACATACCATTGAATGCACAGATGGCATCATCGATATGGTGCTTCTCTCTACTCATTTTATGGTGCAAGGCTGCAAGTAAACTATTGAAATAGAATCTTACAAAACCACATACCCCAACGGCTTGGGGAGCGGCCTGCCTGCCTGCTGTTCTGCTCTCCTTTTGAATGAAATGGATCCACTTGCCCCAAACTTAGAAGCTGAAGATGCGGCCTTGGAGATTTTCCCCACATTGTATAAAATTTCGATATTCCCTTTTGTTTCTGCTTCTCGACAAACATAGTAGTCAATCAGTACGGGTTTCAGTCGGAACTCATGTCAAATGACTGCGATGTGGCTCTCGACAGATATAGTATTGCAATCCCATTTTGTGCAATTCCCTTTTGTTTCTGCTTCTCTTGCTAGCTGCTCTTCTTGCTTTCAAGAGGACTTGCAGGCTGCTCACTCCTGTGGTTGTTACTTTTGTGTTTACTCTTTTGTGAAACTCATTCAAAACTAGATAACAACTTGTGAAAGCCTTTTAGGTGTACACTCCACTCTGCAAAAACAAATAAGAAGCCGTAATCATCAACCACCACCAAACCTTATCCCATTAAAATGGGTTTGCCTATGGACTAGAACTCTAATCTAGAAGGCTCTGCAAAAGAAGTGAGCATAGTTTTACGCCCGATGGTCAAATTGATGTCTATACTATAAAAGAACTAGTTCACGCCCGTGCCTGTCGGCGCTGTAGCGGGCCGCCTTCGCCGTCAACACATCTGTCGGCACTACAGCGGGCCGCCTTCGGCACGCTTTTGGCTACAAAACACTTTCGACGACAACACCGATATTCATAGGGACACCCATTTCCTCGCCCGTGCCAATTGGCACTAAGCGGGCGCTTTCGGCGCGACAAACTCCCCCTCCCCCTATAATCGATCAATCACATCGGCGGCAACACATCTGTCGGCATTGCAGCGGGCCGCCTTTGGCGGCAACCCACCTGAACGTCTTCAGCAACAAAACACTTTTGACGACAACTACATTTCCTTGTCTGAGCCGATTGGCACGAAGCGGGCGCCTTCGGCGCAACCAACTCCCCCTCCTCTTATAATCAATCAATCACAGCTGCCGATTCCTCGAGATCGATCCGATAGTTTGGGGCGACCGAAATTTCAGTAAGCGGGTTTATAGTCGTTGGTGCGAACAACAATCACGGGATGAACGGTCAGATTTAGTGCAGTTTAAATGGGTCGTATGAGTTTAGTGCAGTTTAAATGAGTCGGGATTTGAAACCAATGATAGGGAGTTGGTTGACGGAGATCGTGCTTTGATTTTTGAACGAATGGTTAGATCTGTTCGATTCATTTTTGTCCAGTCAGCTTGTCCTAGTCAGCTTCCGTTTTGTCTAGTCAGTACAAAACCGACGTGCCATGTTATATAGATTAGTGGCGAATTTTTGACCACGACGACTTTGGAATATTGGCATCCTTGAGTTGACATGTTAGCATTGTTGTCAAGGCGCGGGCCTAGGCACCCGGAGACAGCTAGGCCCCAGTGCGCCCAGGCGCACCTCACTAAGCAGCGGCCTAGGTGCGCCTAGGCTAGGCGCACGCCTAGTTTTAGGCAATGATTTTTGTTTTTTGTTTTTTAAAGTAATACCCAATCCGCCCCCATCTTCTTTGTTCATTTTGCTGTTGTATACTTGTTTATACTATGTGTTCATTGTGTTGCATACATTTGATTATAATATGCTCAATTTTATGTTAGCAAGTGTTTGTATTCTATTTGTTCCTTTTGTTGTTTACTTATTTATGCTATGTATGTGTTATTGTGTTGTATGCATTTTACTATAATATGTTCAATTTCATGTTAGTAAGGTGTTATATTGATTCCTATTACATATATACCTGCAAGTATAGACTATACATATATTTCTGTGCCCGGAGAATGCCTATGCACATAAGGCCACGCCTATACACGTAAGGCCACGCCTAGGCGCACCTAGGTTCCCTCCGGGCGTCTAGCCTCGCCTTGACGCCTTGACAACTATGCATGCCAGTTGGTTCCGATTTATCTAGCAAAAAAAAAGTGGGTTTGGATTTTTAATATGTATGGCAAGTCAAGTCTTAACCTAAGTTAGCTTAGAATATGAAAAGAAAACAAAAAACTGTGTTGTGGTGGTGTTTGGGGGGGGGGGGGGGGGGTGGTGGAGGGGGAGGGGAGGGTCTTTGCCTAAGCAACACTGACACTGGTATGGGGACACGGGTATGGCACGACACGGGTTCACCGATACGACAACTCCTAAAAAAGGAGGACAAGGGTACGACGGGAATAATGCAAAATAAATTAATATTTTTAAATTTATATTTTATGTATGTTTGCAATTCATATATATTTCAATAACTGAAAAAATCTCATAGAAAACAACTAAAATAAAAATTTAATGCATACTGAATCACTATCGTTAGTTACATCCAGCCCGATCGGTGAATCGTAGACAGCTCTAAATGGTATGGAAAATAATGGTTGTGTTTTAGTTTTGACTTCAACCTATCTGAAACCTCAGAGGATAAGATAAGTTAAAGCCAAACCTGAATCGTAACCGTCCATCATAATCATCCTGACAAGTGAATCACACTCATGCCCAAATGGTATGCAAAAGAATGACTGCGATTCAGTTTTGGCTTCAATCTATCTGATTCTTTGAGGTTATAATCTCAGAGGATCAGATAGGTTGAAGCCAAAATTGAATCACCACAGCTTGTAACCCGACCCTATATCGAACAGTCTGTCAACCCGCAGTGTCCCGAGTGTCCGACAGTGTCCGGCTCCCAGAAGCACTTAGGACACGGCACATGCGTGTCCGGTGCGTGTCCGGCGAGTGTCGGTGTCCGACACGGGTACAGAAGGCCTGGGGAAGTGTCCATGCTTCCTAGGTCTTTGCTCCCCTCTCTAGCTCATCCAGTAGGGTTTACGACAGTGACAGTGTGAATCTTGCGATGCGACGACATGCTGCTGTAGTGCAATACAGTGCCATCCTCATGTGCCTCATCTATATCTCACTTTGTTCTTCCATCGGTCTGCATTTGCGACGAAAGAAGGCAACCAGTACGTCTCACATCAATCTCGTGTATAAGTATCTCTCTTCTATCAAACCAATCTAAATCACTCATATTTAGGAATCAATCTTCCTCCGTTCTTCATTTCTCTATGTTTTGTTGGTAGGAAATCAATCTATTGCATTCGATGCAACCAAATTCAGATATAGAAGACTAATGATACCTTTTGTTGGTTCCTTGACTGATTTCAGCACTTGATATCTTTAATTCAATCAACAATTTTTTTTTTTGTGTGGAATGTGGATGGTCTTCTATTTCTCTTATATATAGATGTTAGGCAACCCCTAGGCGCCACTTTGCCTAACCAGAGCAAAACGCTTAGGCATTGCTTAGCCACCTAGACTACACTGTTTTTTTTTCCTTCTTCCTTAGTTAAAATGGGTTGAGAAAAAAAATATGCAGTGATCATTGACTCAGCAACTGTATAAGCACATTTCAGTAGTAGATTAGGACATGCATGGCTCTATCCTGCATGGTTTGGGTTCAAGATTCTCCTTCTCTTATCATTTTGTTGCACCATTTATTCTGTTGCATTGCTCTTGTACAGCTTTCCTACATTAGGCACCCTAAAGAAAATCCAAAATTCTGTCAATATATTATTAGCTGAAGCCCATTATTTTCACTCATGACCTTATGCCCGGAATTGGACATTGATTAGCAAATTTATACTTGTATTGTTGGTGTTTAATTCAAGTCTTTTTTGTGATTTTTCCTAATTTTTCATCCCTACGTTTTATTATAATTCTATCTGAGACATTTAAGCTAACAATTTTTTGCTTTGAAATGCACCAGATTCTGGATATCATATGGTATGTTTTCTTTCTTTCTTCCTGTGCAGGGTTTAGCTAAGTATGTGGAATGGAGTGCGAACATGATGGAAGATGATGCCAAACGTCGCCTCAAGGCTGCTGAGCTTCAAGCAAAAAAGGACCGCTTGAGATTCTGGACCAACTATGTACCCCCACAGACAAATTCAAAGGCTATCCATGACCAGAAGTTCACAGGAAAAGTAAGTGGGTTATGACTTGCAGGAATATCTTTGACAGCATATATATATGCATGAAATTCTCTCTTATGCTTCTGTTTTTTTGTCACTGTTTTTTCTAGGTGGTGGAGGTTGTTAGTGGGGACTGCATAATTGTTGCGGATGATGCGATCCCCTATGGTAGTCCGCAAGCTGAGCGACGTGTGAATCTTTCAAGCATCAGATCCCCCAAGATAGGAAATCCTCGTCGAGATGAGAAACCGGCACCCTATGCCCGTGAGGCTAGGGAGTTCTTGCGTACACGTCTTATTGGCCGCCAAGTATGAACTTGAAAGTTTCACTGATACAATGAAATAGTTTGGTGATACAAAATGTAATATAAGATTGTATATGTTTTCAGGTGAATGTGTCAATGGAATACAGTAGGAAGGTTGGCATGGCTGATGGACCCAATCCGGTAGCAGTAGCTGCTGATTCTCGAACTATGGATTTTGGCTCAGTCTTCCTAATGTCATCATCGAAGGCAGAGGGCGATGATACCACTCCTCCACTTTCTTCTGGTAGCCAACCGGGAGGAATAAATGTTGCTGAGCTTGTTGTTGGGCGTGGCTTTGCTACTGTCATCAGACACCGAGATTTTGAGGAAAGATCGAACTATTATGATGCTTTGCTGGCGGCTGAATCTCGGGCTGTCAGTGGAAGGAAAGGGATTCATTCTGCCAAAGATCCCCCTGTTATGCATGTAACAGATCTCACAACGGTTAGAAGTGAATCTTTTCTCTCATATGTTCAATTAAGTTGTTTTATATAAATTAATTAAATTTTAATGTATCCTTTACGCAGGCATCCGCCAAGAAAGCTAGGGATTTCTTGCCTTTTCTGCAACGAAGTAGAAGGCATCCTGCTGTTGTTGAATATGTCCTAAGTGGTCATCGATTCAAATTACTGATTCCCAAGGAAACCTGCAGCATTGCCTTTGCATTTTCTGGTGTTAGGTGCCCGGGTCGAGACGAACCTTTTTCAGATGAAGCTATTGCGTTGATGAGGAGGAAGATACTGCAGAGAGATGTTGAGGTGATAACTGTCCATCCGTAAATTTTTGTAGGTCCTTTTATCTCCGGCATTATTTATACCATGACCTTTTTACACAGATTGAAGTAGAAACTGTTGATAGGGCTGGGACGTTCTTGGGTTCGCTATGGGAGTCCAAGACCAATGTGGCTGTGACTATTCTTGAAGCAGGACTTGCAAAGTTTCAATCTTCCTTTGGTTCAGACAGGATTCCAGATGCTCACCTTCTTGCTCAAGCTGAGCAATCTGCAAAGCAGCAGAAACTAAAAGTATACTAGTCACCAATCCATTTTTTTTTTCAGTTCCACACAATTTTCTTTACATTTGTTGTATGTTTTTCTTTTTACATCAAGGTATGGGAGAACTACGTTGAAGGTCAGGAAATTCCTACTAATGGTTCTGGAGCCGATACAAAACAGAAAGAAGTGCTAGAGGTACTGTGGCAGTAGAAAAATGAAAGTCGTGTATTATGGTTTTAGTTAAATATTCAACTCACATTTCATATATATACACTCAGGTTGTGGTTACTGAAGTCCTGGGTGGTGGCAAATTCTATGTTCAAACAGTTGGTGATCAAACAGTGTCTGCTATTCAACAGCAACTTGCTTCATTAAACCTCCTAGAAGCTCCTGTAATTGGTGCTTTTAATCCTGCAAAGGGTGATATTGTCCTTGCTCAGTTCAGTGTCGATAATTCCTGGAACAGAGCCATGGTAAGAACAAACTTTCTCACATTTCCATATTAACTATAAAAGTATTATCCCCTGTTATTTTGTACCAAATGGGGTCAAGATATTGGAACTGAAGTCAAATACACACTAACTGGCTGAATGATTGCTGTAATTTTTTAATCGAAGGATTCTCCCCTCTAATTTATATCATCGACATGCACATAAGTAAATCAGATGGGTGTCTGAACTCCATCTAACTTACTCTAGTAGATGCTTGAAAAGCACATGATGGCTCTAAATAATTTTTTTTATAGTTTATTTAGGCTATATTTTAATATTTTTTGAAGTTCTTTGTAACAGTATATTGACGAGACACTTGCGTTTTAGCATACAAAAAGTAAATGCTCCTTTTTTTGAAGAGTTTGTTGTTTGAGGATGGAGTCATCTTGTTTGTTACTGTCCTGAAGCAATATATAAACCGTATTAATTATCAATCTCCCCTTGCACATTTTTCTACGTTTTGTAAAATAAGAAGTCCTGTCCTATTTATGATGAGTTCATCGTAGATTGTATTTTACTGTCATTTCCAAGATAATTTCCATGGTCTGGAGTGTTTCGAGGATTTTTTTATTACACAACATCCACATGCCTTATCTTCAAGTTTTCATCATGATTGTCAATTATTTTTTTTATCACCCCTTTTGAGAAACATTGACCCTGCACTCTGTGGTGGTTACGAGTTTTCCTAGAAATCACACATGATGTGTATCTTCTTGATTGCACTTTTGGGATGCTTTGTCTCCACTTTAATGCTTTTCATCTTGCGTTTATTTTTATTCGTGTGATTGAAGATCGTCAATGGACCTCGAGGAGCTGTAGAATCACTGAAGGACATGTTTGAGGTCTTCTATATTGACTACGGAAACCAGGAAACAGTTCCATACAGTTGTTTACGCCCTTTGGACCGCACAATCTCGTCATCACCCGGATTGGCGCAGCTGTGCAGTCTTGCGTACATAAAAGTCCCCGATTTAGAGGATGATTTTGGTCAGGAAGCTGCAGAATATCTGAGTGAGTGCACTCTAACAAGTACGAAAAAGTTGAGGGCAATGATCGAGGATAGAGATGCTTCAGGGGGGAAAGTTAGAGGTCAAGGAACTGGAACAGTTCTTATTGTGACTCTTGTTGATGTGGAAGCTGAATCCAGTATCAATGCCGCGATGCTGCAGGTTTGATAATCTGATTGTATTCTTCAATTTAATATCAAGGTTGATCAGTAGTTATGTATATTGTTTAGTACCTCTATGTCAATACCTGACCTGGAATTGTTCCACATTCCACATCAACATTTTTAAGTTAAGAACTAACCTGTTGACGAGAAAGCTGGTGCATGGATGGAAACCACTATGTTGATAGGGTTGAACACCTATGCCTGTTCTTGAATCTATCTAGTTGCTTAGACTGCTCTTGGTATTTTTGGCACCTTGCATTCAGAATCTGATCTTGAGATTCGTTATTAGTTCCACAAATCAGTAAGCATGTGTGTAAATTTGAGAAATGCCAAAATAAAAAACCGTAAAATTATGCATCTAGAGTCTAGGTTTGACAAAACATTTATGATTTATTTGTTGTCTTATTGCATGTAGTGCATTTTTTTTTGCTTGGGGCAGCGGTTGGTCAGGTTAGGTTGGGTTCAGGTAGGGTTAGCGTAATATAGTAAGATTCTGGTGTTGGGAATGTTGTTGCATTTGTCCTCCAATAATTATAGTATGGGAAGGATCTTAAAGACACTTTTTTTAAGGGGACTTAGTGATCAGTCCATATACCAAGTTCCAACTTGCAATGGGGACGCAACCAAGTCCCCCCATTTCACATCCGGTCCCTGGACAAGGAAAAGATCAGTTGGATTGAATTAAAAAATAGTATGAGTGAGATGCACCTGTCATGGTTTAGTACATGTATTCTTCCGTGCACAGTAGGGAACGGTCCAGAGGGACGCTAATGGCAAACATTAGCCGTCCTTACTCCTTAACCCCAAACGGAACTTGTTATAGGGACTGATCACTTATTTCCCCCCCATTTTTTAGCACCCAGTTGACTACTTCCAGCATTGTTTGTAGTGAGAAAACAAACTGAATACAACACGTAAAAAGGGTATAAATAGGACTTCAAATAGTCATTTTTTATTGAATCTGACCAAAAGATGTTTGGGTGGGAGAGAGAGAAAGACAAGGTGGGGTGGTTTTCAAACACGGAATGAATTTGTCCAGGTAGTAGATATCCATGACATGCTAATGGGTGACGTCCGAAGATCCCCTTTTTTTTTTATAAACAAAACACTCCTTGTTTTGTTTAGTACACACTTGTCTCAATGTGTAGTTTTAAAGAGAGACCGAGTGTGTTAAACAAATTTGTTCGTTTACTTATCATTAATGGAAAATAAAAAGTGGGTTACAAATGCAGGTGGGTTGTGGGAATGACACCGCCACTTTACCCAAAGGCCACGCCTTTGAGGGAGAAACATTTCTCTTTTTTTTTGGGTAAATTACATTTTACCCCCCTGAAGTTTAGCTCAAAAACACAACGCCCTGTGTTGTTTATTTTGTTCCAGATCGCTCCATAAAGTTTGAAATATTAGCACAATACCCCCTTTTGTCAACTACTTTATTTCCTCATTTGGTAATTTTTATCTGATCAAAACTGAATTGAAGGGGGGCAAGATGTAGTTTTTTAACTACAGGGGGGGTTTAGTGTTTTTGAGCTAAACTTCAGGGGCGCAACGTGTAATTATTTACCCTTTTTATTACTGGAACTGATAATCCCAACTTCGGATGGATATAGATGCAAGTGCTTTGACCCGTTTCAAAGCCACTGCGATTCGAATGTCCGATTTATTTTGAACTTTCGCTGTTTACTGTAATTGGGGATGTTTTTGTACGTGCAGGAAGGATTTGCTAGATTGGAAAGAAGGAAGAGGTGGGACACCAAGGAGCGGCAGTCGGCTCTTGATAACCTGGAGGAGTTCCAAGCTAAAGCTAAGCAAGAGAGGCTGAAGATATGGCAGTATGGAGACGTCCAATCCGACGATGAAGAGTCCGCTCCACCGACTGCAAGGAAGGCTGGGGGCCGTCGGTGAAATAAAGTCTACAGCTGTGGGCAGAGGTGAAATCATTACCTTCAGGTATACTGGAGAGAACTGTGGCAGCCAAAGCATACTAGGGAGGCTTTTCTTTTTGACCTTTATGTTCTCATTTTTTCTTTTACTTTCCTTTTTTTTTTCTTCCCTTTACCTCCTGAGCTTGAAGAGACATTGTTTTCCCCATCTCGGAATAAGGCAATTCCCACAGATTCTGTCTCGGTTCGGAGACTGCGGAGAGAGAGAGAGAGAGAGAGAGAGAGAGAGAGAGAGAGAGAGTCCGTGATAACTATGAATCTAGGTCGCGTATTTGTTCTGCAAACTGAGTTGTACTGGTAAGATTATTCGATGCAATGACATTTTTTTCATCAATTTTGCATAATAATTCTCATTCGGTCTCGGCAAATTATTGAAGAGACTTTTCTTTAGGGTTTTCTCTTCAGATGAACCTATTGGAAGGTTTGTTTTCTGAAATCCAGGAATAATTGCATCTCTGTTTCTTTTGGATACACATTTTAGGTATTTCTTATTGGTCCATGTTTTTTTTTTCAAAATAATAATTAAAAAATAAATATTAAATTCAATAGCAGCTGGTTTTTTTTTTATCAGACTAGCACTATGACAGCCACATGGCATGCTGCTGCTGAAAAGCGAGCATCATGTATTTTTTTTTCCAGTACTCGATAAACTGGGCATCCGTAATGCTGGGTTTAAACGGGCATCCAGTTTTTAAAAGATTAATAACGGGAAGTCGACCTTAGCAGATAAATTATTGTAATTAACTATTACAGTAAAGAAGAAGATTGATGCAAGAACCATTTCAACGTGTATTTAGAAAGAGAGATATTGGTGTTTTATGTTGTTGCTAACATGAGTTGATGACTAATTAACGAGAGACGAACGGGCTCTTACCATATTTGCTCCAGGAGGGATTGACTTAGATTCCTCAAGGCTAAGAGGAAGGTACCGTTCTATTAGGTGACAAGTCATCATACAAGATTGCTGATGTGGAGACGGTGAAAATCAAGATGTTTGATGGAGCAGTGCGTACTTCGAGCAAGGTGCAATCTGTACCGACGATGCCCAAGAATTTGATCCCAATCGGTGTTTTGGACTCCAAGGGTTGTGGGTATTTAGCAAGAAGTGGAGTTACGCAGACGACACAAGGCATGATGGTTCTGATGAAGGAAGAGAAGTGCAATAATTTATAGCCGTTGATTGGGAATACCATTGCAAGTGCAGTTCTCGTAGCCTCTTGGCAAGGTGGAGACGCTTTATTCGGGATGTTCCAGTGGCAGGCAGACAGCCAACCGGGGTTACTTTTGATGCCGACAAAAGAAAGTTTTTCGAAAAATCTTCGGAATGGTTGTGTTACAGGCCAAAAGAGTGGATTTGATTCAGACTTGAGTTCGTGTCTTCTTCAGAGTTGAGTTAGATGAACCGCACGGTGAGGGGGTATTTTGAGAGATGATGACTAAAGGCTTTAAGCTTCTCTTCGAGTTGGTTGTGTGACAACACCCGAAGGAACGCCGACCTCTTAAAGATAGGAGAGGACATCGGACATATGAATCACCCCAATCCCACTCCCCTCGCAATGTTGGACAAGCAACGGTGGAGCATCTCAATTCTCAACACCCCCCTCATGTGGGGCACGTGTGGCATGGCACAATCAGGGGGACATGGGCTGAGGGCTCAACTCTGATACAATGTGACAACTCTCAAAGTGTTCTAAAAGGCCGACCTCTTTAAGGGATGAGAGCACAACGAGTATATGAAGTAGCCAAATCCTACTCTCCTTGCCGATGTAGGACTATTATCGGTGAAGCATCTACACAGTTTGATATTTAAAAGCTAAGGGGGGGAATTTTGCGGTTTTGATTGGTCTCAAAGAGCCAACACCAACATG